>QDEB01022368.1:0-15237 GCA_004193795.1 Asbolus verrucosus | reverse complement strand
ATTACATTTAAGGGTTGAAAATATCGTCAATATTGTTCACATTCGTTGTTCTTTTATTTTCTCAATTTTTTTGTTTTCATGTTCCATTTGGTTGGTATTAAACCTAGCTGACATAAAATGGTGGTAACTTGTCATAATTGGGTAAGTAACTATATAAAAATTATTTAAATTATTTGACACTATTTACGGAAAAATAATTTCAATAACTCGAATAAAACAAAGATTTTTATTTAAACAAACCAAATTTTTTGGTAGTCACATTCAATTCATCTCAGATTTTCAGTAGTTATTACAAATCCCTGCTAATATTGCTTGTAAACGCAGTTCAAATAATAATATATTTTTTGTTCTTAATACAAAATTATTTTATAATTTTTTAACACAATTTTATCAAAATAAATAAATGTTTAAATAGCTTTATAACAGGTAGGGGACGTGTCCGTGAGATATTTGTATAAAGAAAATTGATTGAAAAATGCATCTATACAGAAGACAAATTCTCTTGTAAATTGATGTTGTGTTGATTGAAAAATTATAAAAGGAGGTACAAGACATCGTAACAAAGAACGAAGAAATGTAAAGAATGAAAAGGAAGAGGAAAACAACGATGGCTTAGATGGTGGAACTGAAAGAATTTAAAATGCAGGAAACAAAGTAGCTGGTGTGTTACCCCTTGTGTGAGGTATTTATGGAATGTTGTGGTAAAACACGA
The DNA here is from genome assembly GCA_004193795.1 of Asbolus verrucosus. Classification (NCBI taxonomy): domain Eukaryota; kingdom Metazoa; phylum Arthropoda; class Insecta; order Coleoptera; family Tenebrionidae; genus Asbolus; species Asbolus verrucosus. The sequence continues at coordinate 14,525 of QDEB01022368.1, read as the reverse complement.
AGAGATTGTTAAAAATTTATGGATGTTCATTGAATGCGAACTCTAAGGATCTATAATTGATCGTACATATAGGAATTTGTTCGGGGGGTTTGGTCATGTAGAACGAAAGAACAAAAAGCCTGAAAAAGCAGTGTACGAAGGTGCAGTTGGGAAAGAAGATGCAAAAGTCGACCTAGGAGTATATGGAAAATGCAGTAAACGTTTATATCTTTTCTAAATTGTTTGTTTTTTATTTTTTTCGATTTGTTTTAAATTAAATATGGTATTTTGCAATCGTTACCAGAAGAAAATCCAGCTAAATTTTCAAAGCGCTACTTTTACTAATACTTAGTACTACATAGGTAGTAAATTAGAGAATTATTAGAACAAAAATTCCTTGACATAAAAAAGGATTGATTAGCAGCAGACTAAGGACACTACATAGAGAAGTGATAAAGTTTATAGTTGACACTTAAATTGTAATGTTATTTTATTTTTTATTTAATAATTTATGACTAGAAGGTGGTTTATAGGAGTTCTTAGTGAAGGTAAGTAAGATCATTAAAAATGAGCAACATAACAACTGTCCACGTAAATAAATTTTGTCTACAAGAAAAACTAAGTTCTTTATTGTTGGCCAAATTGATTCAGCTGCATTCTGCTGTATTTGCATTTCCGTATAGTCTATGGAAAACATGAATATTTCATATGGTTCTCAAAAGTATCGCATAGGTGTTTGCATAAAACTGGTTATTTGGCAACTTTAGTGCATGTAGTTCCGCTCTCTACATTTAAGTCGCCAATTTTCATATTTTCTAGTGGAGAAAAAAAGTAGGCACAAATTTATAACAATAATAATCAGATAATGTTGCGCGTTTCCGCCCAGAATATTCGATATGACACAGGTGGCAATAGAGAATAAATCACGTGTAAAAATTTTGATAAGAACAGAAGGTCAATTATCGCCACAGTAATAAACCATCGGGCGCCACAGGTGCATCACGAAGAAAGAGGAAAATAGGCTTGTTTTCCCCGCTGGACGAAGACAGAGCTGTTCCAATCCAGATTCCAGACGGTTTTTTAATGATCTCGCATCACAGGTAATATCCTGTCCTTTTATTATGATTTCCTTGTCACGTCATAAACCAAGTACCTCTCTGTCTCTCCACATGCAACCACACACACCTGTATCTCTCAGGTATCTCTCACTAATTATGAGGGTTCCGCGATTAAGTCGCAGGTTGCCACACCACTGATGGCCCTTTGTAAGAGAAGCTGGTGATGGGTAAGAGTCTGGGAAGCGAGACCATTATGAGCTCGCGCCGAATGTAAAATATCGATGCTGGAAGAGTGCAGAAGAGGGCAGACAATGCGAAATGCCGAAATCGAATAAATCAAGGCCGTTAACAGGACGGACTGTAGACTGTGATGTCCTGCGACAGCATAATGCGCTGAATAATGGAATACGGGATTTAAATTGTATCAGCAACTGCGGCGAGGCAAAGCACAATCGCTCTGTATATACAGACTTGTCGTTCACTGTGATTTTGGCTTGTTCTCCGATCTGATTTCATTCCGGGTCAGATGCCTGATCACACTGTGTTCAACAACTGTAAATGCTGTGGACATCCTTATCTTGGGGGTATTTCACCCCGTTTATTATATAATTGACAAATTGCTATTAAATTTCAACCAGACGACAAAAGAAAATTGCGATATGACACGTCGATGTGGCAAACTCACGAACTTCGTGATATCACATGATTTACAATTCTTTAATTTAAAATAATTCTAATTTCAAAACAATAAAATTAGTTTAATTGCGTTAATAAGTGAGTGTGTTATTTAAAGTGGGCATATAAATACGTAAATTTTTAATACTGTTTTTTATATTTTCAAAAAAAATCTAGGTTTATAATTTTATAAATTATTAAGTATATGTAACTATAAGTGCACAAATAAAAGTCATTTAATAGAAGAAAATCTGTTTTACATTTCCAATTTCTAAAATTGCTGAAAATTCATAACGTAATTGTCATAATTGTCATAATTATAACGAAAAACTATCGTTGTACCAACCCATTATTATGACTAAAAATAAAAGTTTCTATTTTGGCACCTATTCAAAAACAAAAAAATTGTTTTTAAAGTTTGCAATACGTACCTATTAACAATAGGTAGGAATCTATAAAAATATTTAATTATTAATAATAAATATTATTATTTATATTTTTAACAATGGGTTATCATCACTATTAACTTTTACGAGGAGTAAAAAGTTTGGTAAACATTTTTCCGTAAATCAATGTCAAATTCTTCAGAAAATTTGCAAATATTATTTTTATAAGTGAACTCGCTGGAATATAAGCTTGTATTCTCCAATAATATTTTTTTCTGGCATTCAATTAGAATGTTTTAATAGGCGATATTCACTCTTTGCGATAATTAAGTGACATTTTTTAACAGATGATTTTATTGGTTGTGTAATAAATAAATACAATTTTCCATAAATAAATGTTTTATGATGTAGAAAAATTCAGAATTTTGGAACAGAAGCTCAACATAACTTCACTTTCTTTTAAATTAGCAATCAATCTTAACTAAATTTTAGCAAATGGATATTTTCTTCTGATTTTATTGTTATTGTTATTAATATTACCATTAATTTAATGTAAAATTACAGATGAATTACTTAATTTTTTAGAGTAATAATTTTTCAATCGACTAAGTTGTAAAGGTTATTTTCCCGTTACCAAATTTCGTAGACTGTTCGAAACTGTTATCTCTCAAAGATAACACAACATGTAGACCACAGATGTGTACACTACTTTCTTTAAACACTAATAAATGTCATTTATGTTCGAGTCTCAGTAATTGAGAAATACTGACCCAAAAAAACAATTATTATAGTGTTAACTGCATAAATAAAAAAAATATCATATCAGTTCTGGTTTTGATTTTATAAAATTTCATTATCATAAGATAAGATAAAGTAAGAACGTTAATCATGATACGGCTAAAATGGAATTTCGATTCATTTTGTTCGACATTCAGTGTCCGCCTAGTTGCAAATCTATTAAACGTAATAAATACTTGGCGTTAATGGCATTCTGTTTTTAGCTAAAATTTCTTTATAGAATTATTTTCGTTATTTCATTAATTATAAAATAAATCATCACACTTATCGCATTAGTCATAAGAGACGTATGAAGATGTATAATTTTTAAATTTTTTCAAACAGTAGAAAAAGTTCAGTTATTATGTACGAAAGCCTGTCGCTGTGCCAAATTTACTAACCAAGAGAATACGTGAAGTCTTGTGCTGAGGAGTTCTGTTACACTTTTACAAAAAAAAAAAGGTAGACATCATAAAATACATTAAAAAATTGTCTCTAAAAAGTGAAAGCATTAATTTTTAAATATGACTAAATTGTAAAGTTGAAAGTGGTTGAGGAATTTATAATTTATGGTGTCCACACATTTCACATTAATTCATCTGAACTCTTTTAATAGTTTCTTTGTTGGTTTTAGATACTTCCGACGATGCGGTTTTTTTAATTCAAAACGATTAAATACGACTGATTTGGGTGGTCTCATTCTTCTAGAACACAAAAATATACCTTATCATCACGCAAGTTGAATTTTTGCTCATCAACAAAGATTTTTTAAGACTTGCTTAACATCATTCTTAATCAACTGGTAAGCAACTGGTATTTAAAATGGAATGTACTTTTTTTTCGTTGTGAATAATTTCTGTTCGTTCAGAAAATTTCTGTTGTAAAAATTATTACTATTCTGTAATGTGTTGATGAAAGGCCAGGCCAATTGGATGATTAATTATATTTTTAGATGCTCTTTATAACCGAAGGCTGATTTTCGAATTTATCATCGTAAAAGAATTTAAAAATTCCTAAAACTAAAGAATCTTTAGCTGACATAAAAAAAGATTTATTGATAATTGCTTTCTCTAATACCTATATAGTGCGCTCCATTTAAAGACAAAATTTCTTAGTCGTCCAAGAAATAAATTACCAGAATTAAATTTGAAATTTAAATTTGCAAATGCACATAATATATCTTCATTATTTGAATAAGGTTTCTCTTACATTAAATGTATAATAAAAAATACGAAAAATTATGAGTTGTCATCCCATTACACGTCTAGTTAGTTACTTATGCACATATTTCAGAATCTCCGCTGGTTGTTAGTTATAGTCAATCCTACGTTCTGTATATCAAATATACAGTTTCGCAGCAGGAAGTTCGTTATTTGAAGAAGCAAAAATAGTTACGATATAATTGCGCTTGACTGCCTGTCATAAAGCTGAAAAAAGTAACGACTGAATGTTGCTACCAGCACAAGCTCGAACCCTTTAATTAGTTTCATTTCAAACTGATATACAAAGTCGGCATCAGGAAGAGCTAGGGAGAAGAGAACGGGCCAATTTTGTTATTATAGGGTGACGTCATGGCGAATTTTTACATTCACCATATAAAAGTCGAATACAAAAAAAGAAGCGCTGTAATAACCATTTTCGTTTTGATCGAGTAACTGTATTTGAAATGATCCTGTGGTCCGGGAGCGATTTCGAAATTTGATCATTTTTCATTTTGTGGCTCAACGTCGAAAATTATCCGGGTCTTCGCGCGTCGATTTCAAGAACGGATGCTATTATAATGAATGGAGAGGAGATAGATAGGATCGTTTAATCAGAGGCGATGGTAGATTTTTTGTCCGGTATAATAGAGAAAGGTTGGTATGCTACGGTCAGCTACCGCTACGTGATACAGATTTGAGTGCGCGAGCCTAGGCAATTAATCTACATTCTTACACCTGTAATTTACACCTTCTGAGGTCACGCTGGTAGCGCCGAGATGCTACACCCGACAAGCACAAAGACATCCAACACCGGCACAAAAGGACACACTCACTGAACACACCTCTAATGATTCTACATGAACTATGCAAAATTCTATACCTTCTGAATTCATTTTGATGCTTTCATCCGGTTCTAGTCAAAATCAAAAATAAAATCCAAAATGAATGCAATCTTCAATGGTCTAAACCTTAAAAACCTTCCTAAAGAATAACGAAAAATTGCGAATTATAACAAATATGTAAATATTTGAGGTGTTAGTTAGTCAAATTTAAACTATTTTGAGTAATGTATAAAATTTTTTGAAATATTTTGTGTGCAATAAAATGTACTGACTTTTTTCAATGAATGGACAGAGACATTAACTACGAACAATTTACATCTTTTACATTTATTTTGATGCCCCATCGACGTAAATACGTAATTTTATGGATAATCAAGTGAGATAAACAGGATGTAAAGCTTCTTATAAATTAATTTTAGACAATTTCAAAGTAACTAATAAAATATTTTTCAGTTAATCACAGAATTAAGACGACCAATGATCATCATAATAAATCCACCCACAAATATTTGAGAATACATGCATCTCAATATGTGACGAACTTTAGTGGTCTCCGAGATGAAGTGCGGAATAAAATCGCGAACGTAGTTAAATTCGTAATCTGCTTTGAATACCAAATTTAATGTTCGTCGACCACAACTCTTGTGTCTGGCTGTCGCGAATAAAACTGCTGGATCGCGGCGATGCCTTGGCTGTGACCGCCTGAGCCGGTGATTAAATGCTACAAGAACAAACAATTTCGATGCACACTTTGGAGCGATTTTGAAATTTTTTGATGCGCTCCGTAGGAAGGATGACGCAAGGTTCGAGTGATGTATCGATTCCAATCAGTGTTTAATTGCAGTAATATTTTCAGTTTTCAACAACGCGTATGACAGTGGTAAATTTATTACCCCGCAAAGTAGATCGGCCAACACATCTCGCGATGGTATTTTGAACGGAAACGACCTATGGTGCAATAAATCAAACAGGAAACCGTACATAGAAGCTGCAAGAGTCCGCTGTCAATTTGTTAATATACTTGGAGATTCATACTGGTTGTTACATGTTTATTAATAGGTTTTCGATTTTTTCAGACTACGGGATGATTAGGACTGCTATAAAACTTACTCGAGATAGATAAATTATTGTTTACTCCGGCCAAGACGCTTCATGCAGGAACGTAATCGAATGTAAATTAACTTTATGGTTTGATCGAACACACCACATTATCATTACGGCCTTTATCGCCACTGTGTAATGGCAGCAGCCAAGCCTGTCCAATCAGAACGCTTATTAAGTTCCATTCATTAGTCGTCACTTGTCACGATAATTTTTAATTATTCATTCACACAGATCACACTTCCAATAAAATCAATGTGTCGCTTTTGCAACAAATTTATTTATATGACCTATCATCGTCAACTCAGTAATTCTTAACGAATAAGCAAACATCTAAACTTTATTATAAATTAATTAATAAATATTCAAATATTTTGAGTTCTGAAACTTTGAAAAGAAATTTTAAAAAATGTGGCACCACCTATATTTGTATAATCAACGATTAATGCAGACTTCAACACTTATCTTTTCAGAGAATTTATGTCTTTTGGAATATTTGTAACTCTACTGATGTTACTTAAGCTGTCAAATTGAATTGCGACGTCATGGTTAACTTTTTATTTCATTAAAGAACTATATCAAATAAAAAATTAAATACTCTTCAGACACGTAAATTTGAACACAACAACTTCAGTTGAAGTTAAAAACAAAGTTCTAAATTTAGTCACTATGTCATAACTGCTATTGAGTTAGGTGAATTAAAATTCGTTTAATAATATGAGCATTTAGTGATGTAATAAACATGTAATAAAAATTTTATGCTGATTATACAGTTTGAATTACACTGCTAAGTGTTTATTTATCTTTTTAAAACTGTTTTGAGAAATTATAAAAAATCGTTAAGAATGATCTCCCACAAGACAATCTAAAACGGAAAGAATAAAGATTCGTAATCTTATTAAATCTAAGGTAAATTTATTTTTTTGTTTTTCAAATATGTTTAATTCTGTCCCATTCTCATTTGTTTTATTTTTGTGAAAATTGACTAATTAATTTTTTTTTTAAATCACCGAACGTTAAAATAATTATAAAAGCAAGAATTCCTTAGTTAATCAGTTACAAGCTCTTGAAGAAAGTTTATTGAAGTCAAGTAGAGAATTTCTTGTTTCTAAAAGTTTAAACATTTTAGCGCTCTCATGAAGCATTTAATGAAAAAAATGTAAACTTATTTACAAACTATGAGTTGAAGTTAAAGCCCTAAATTTTTGAAAAAAAAACTGAATTTTAACAAAAATAAAATAAATAAAAAAAGGAGTAGAATTACTCCAAGTTACTGTACAATGTCTGTTTTCTATATTAAAAAGCTTTGACAAAAGACATGTATATTAAGATTAGTCGTCAATAAATTGATAATATGCAAGCACACATTTTATTTCGTTTTTAGTTGCTAAATTGTATAATTATTTTAAAATTATGAAAATTTTTCAAAACTTTGTTAACTTCCATAATTTTAAGAAAATTCTTTCTTCATCTTTCGAACTAAATAACTAAATAATTAAAAACTAATTTCAACTTTTTTTCCAAATAAAAAATCCTTTTTCTTCTGAAAAAAAAACAATTTGTCCATCATTGGTTTTCATTTAATTTTAAAATTTGTCACAAAGTTTTTTCCAATATATCATAAGTGAGAAGAAGACTATAACAATAATGGGTTTCAATGTTTTTTGAACACAGTGCACACTGGAAAAAACCTATATATGTATATAGAGTACCAGAGATACAAAAAATATACATACTTAAATGCTTAATTGCCTGTGAAGTGTAGGATGATTTGATTATCTAATACATCAATCAAATTTTTTCGAGGTGTATATACACATTAAGTAACCAAAATGTTTTTATTTTGCAGGTTTATTATTACAGTTGAATCATTTCATTTTTTTTAATGTTTTAATATATTATTATTTTTTTTAATTTACTTATAATCATGCTCCAAATGTGATATAAATATTGCAAGCAGTATACCTAACAGTATATGTTCTTTTTTTTTGAATTACTATCGACAGGAAGCTTTTCGTTTGACTTTTATTTTATTATTAAACTGAAATAAATAAATCTAAAAGCAATTTAAAACGATAATTAAATTGATAAATGTCTTCAGTTTTATGCTATTCTTCCAAAAAGCACATTCTGATAAACTCGGTTATAATTTATTAAAAATTTGTTTTTATTTTGGGCACTTTATCACTATAAATAAGTGGGAAATGTCAGGAATAAAGTGCAGAAATTATTAAATACAAAAGTTATGCTAATCATAAACGTTAGTTTATTCTTCAGTGCGTGACTATTTACAATTTTTCATTTAGCATGAAAGACTTCAAGTAATGTTAACTTAATTTATGGGCACATAATTCAATTTTCGGTAATGGTACTTGAAAATGTTGAAAATGTTTTACCTTTCAGAATGTTTGTCTTTATTTTCACCAAATGGTTGAGGTGTGGATATGTTACTATTATTAAATTAAAAAATTCGACTTTACCTCTAAGGCGCGCAGTCATTTCGATATACTTTCAGTAACCCACTTCGGACATTAGAGTTTGTTATATTAACGGAAGAAAGTTGAATTGGCGATCACGACTGTGATTATTAATTGCGCTTCATTTTACTTTGAACTGATCATCACTTTAAATAATACGAATATGTACAGGTTGACAAACTGGAATAAATTAATAAAATTTATCGTCCATCGTCAATCGGCTATTAATGTTCTCCGGTTTTATATTCCTATAAAAACCGGTGATTTATTATCTGATTGATCTCTCGAATTATAAATAAAATTGCTGGAATACACACAAATTAACACTCTATAAAAATATAGCCATTAAGTGGATATGAAACTATCAACGTCCAAACAATTCTATAATGCCGGGATTTGTGAGGGGATTACTTTCGATTCGGCATCACATCAGCACTCGGAGGCGATCCCTGGAGCGGCGTTTTTTCTAATTTTCATTTAATTTAGCGTTCTAGAAACGCGGAATGTAATGGGCGTGAAGTACGAGGCATAAGTCATCAGTTCGGATCCTTTCTAATGCACTTTCTATATATCAATTTGCAAGTTGTTTGTTTGTGGTACGGTCCTGAACATTCCCTACTGCGGTAGCTCATACCGCGAGCGCCTCGCGGCGTGTTCCAAGCAGCAACCACACCCAGCCCATGATTATTATAAAATAAAACCGAAGAAAAACCGCTACATATCGCAGAACAGAGAGCACGGCTAGCTCTGGCCGCGGGCGACAGCCACATCTTGCAGGATGCGTGCTCTCTCCTGCTACCGCTCGTTCCTGCACGCACATCCAATACCGAAAAATCACGCCAGTTGACACTTGCTGCCAATTAATAACTGTAATCAGTGGTCATGGCGAGTTGGAGCTCACCCCATAGCCCACGGTCAGCTGAGCATGACCCGGTCTACTACGCTCACCCGGCCATGTAAACGACTAAACAAACTGACAAACTGTAAATGCGACACGGAGAGCGGAGTTGCATGCGCTAAAACCCTTCAAAACATCTTCCCCAAGTGGCAATTCAAATTTTGTCAGTGTTTACGGGGTGTTCTGTAGACTATTTTCGTAAATGTTTTGATACAGCTGTTTAATTCGAATAACTGTCACAAACCGGCTGTATATAGAGCCAAAAGCTCTATTCTCAAGTGCTGACAATTTCAGCATTTTTTCGGCAGTCTAAATATCGTTTCTTACACCGAAGTGTTCTGTCAGCATTCATTCCGAAAACTCGTTTCTCTTGAAGTGTCGATCACTTCTAGAGTTTCTAAGACATCCAAAAATGGTTTACTTTCTATGAAAGGTATTTCATATTACTATGAATTTAAACTTTGATTTCACCCGAATAAAGTAAAATTTAACGGAGACCATTTCACTCATAGATTTTGCGACCAATCAAAATCTCTCAAATTTTGCCAATAAAAATCCAGATTTTTAGCAACCAACCTACGTTGCGTTGCGTTGCGTTAACAACCAAACAAAAAAAAAGAGGTCAAAGTGCATTTATCACCTGCCACCTTCAAAAATAAAGTATTTTGGTATGTGAAATAGTGAATTCTTGAAATAGTCATGCTGAATTTTATCCGTGGCCTAATTTTTTCTATCAAAATTGTTTTATTTGAGTTTGTTTCTTCAAATAATTTTGCTTGTGACATTAATCAAAAAATCACTCACTTGACGACTCATAATTTTTTAAGTATGTCACTTGTGAAATTGATGAGCAATAAACTCTCGTAATAATCAGTAAATATTCTGGCAAAATTTCCCATTTGTATTACATATGAATAAAATTCTATTGTAAACATAAATCAATAATCATTAGCTTAAAGTAAGGTATTTTATGCATGTCGACTACACTTACCCGAATTGCTTTAAACATTCTGTAAATAGATAAAGCAGCAATATTAATGTTAACCGACGTAATCATTTAAAAGCCGATTATTGAAAATTTTTATTAATCCTGTTAAAGCATTTTCTCATACATAAAAATTATTTACTCGTGATTTTAGTTCTTCGTAAAATGTTATTTTTAAGCTCATCATCTTCATTGTAAAGAGCTTCTGTTTAATATAAATTACATCAGGAACACTATTGTTAAGGCTATTACAGTTATTTGCAAAAAAATTAATGAAACCATTTGTACATTTTTTTTCAAATACTAAGATCAATGGACAATTGGCAGTTTGCTAGAATATTATTTCTTTTCTTGCTTAGCATTCGAGCATCTTGTATTTATAATTTTTAAGTAATTACTTCTCACTTTTCTTTTATTATTACCATTATTCACTTTTGTGAAATCACATGATTCCACTGTACAACACAACAAATCACGATAATTACAGTAGGGCAGATTAAAAGCATCAATTAGGTGCGTCATCGTATTATATTTTAATATGCTTCTTTATATCTACATTATGCTCTGGTTTTGTGAGAGTAGTATGTAAAAACAGTTTTTTAGATTTCCAGGAGTGTTATAAAACTTTTTATAAATCGAATTAGTTTTTGACAACAATTAGCATAATTAATTATCGGAATAAAACCGTCTGGCAAGATTAAATTTTTAAAAAAGAAGAACAAAGCTAATGAGCAAGTTGTTAAAATGTATTCGAATGTATTAATTTGTTTAAAATTATAGAAAAAAATAAATTATATTAATCATCGTTTGCTAACTTCATTTTATTTAAATTTACACGAAAAGTCTGTTACAATAAATTTTATTGTTCTTGTTTACAAAACGTTGTTTAATAATAGATGCAAATAAACTGGAATTAAAACTAGAAACATAAAAATCCACTTTTTAAGTAATAAAATAAAGTTGTTAATGTCGAAATTAACGAATTTAAGCACCTAATTGTTTTTCAATGATTAAAATTAAATAGTTGCGCCGTCTGTCAGTCAAAATAATTCGACAGAAAAAATACTTTGCATAAATTTCGCTCTCTAGTGATATACCTCGTCATGATCATGATCTCGAACGGATCGATTTGGTCGAATACAATGGCTCAGAGCGTGCTTTTTGTAATGGGAGTCGGGGTGGGCCTCGGCATTACTTGCATTTTATTTCTTTCAATGGGACTTGGAAAGCTCTTATCTAATTAGTTTTTCATTCCAACAAAACACTCAATCTAGTATCTATCGATTCATCGCATTGTCTCAACAGATGAAGTAATCAAAGTCAAGCTGAGAAGTTATATTTCCGAGCAAAAACCCGTTACACTGGCAGAAATGAGCTTCTTTGCATAACGCTCCGAAATTTGGGCAAGGTTAGCGGATTTTCCTAGTCGATATGGCACAAATTTACGACTCGGCTCGAGTATGTTCTCACATAACTTTTCCAAAGACATATGATCAATTAAAAGTAATAGATTACAGATAAACCATTCTTAATTGGTGATATTTTCATTTTGAGGTGATTTATTTTTTCGTGGCTTAAGTAAGTTTAACGTTACGATATAAAAACACGCAGGTAAGGTGCCATAAATACACAAGATCATTATTAAACAACACCAGATGTATTAATAAAGACATTAACAAGGTGATACACGTCAGACCGTGTCTTTTCATTCGGTCATAAATCATTCAACAATAGATGCAATGTTAAAACTATAAAATATGGAATTATGAAACACGATTGAATCACTCGCGAAGCTTGCTAGTCAGTTCTCACGTCTTTCAGGCCGTTAATTCCTAATGAAAACATCGGTGAAATTTCCAAATAATTTATTCAGATTTGATAACTTGTTAAGTCTTCTTTGATTTATTAAAAATGATTAATCACAAAACACGATTTTGACGCTTTGCACTTTTTTATACCAGTCTGGAAGTTACGTCAGCTGAACTTTGCTGGAATTTTGTCACGCATTCTAACCATCTTACACGGAATCCGCGGAGGATTCCAAATTCTTCAACTTTTATGGACATTGTTAGGTAAATTATCGATGTGTAAATTACAAAACATCTGGCTCAGTTTCCGAGTTATTGATTATCGAAGCGATGCTGTTACCAGAATGTTCTTATTCCCGTAATTTTTCTGCGACACTGCGTTTATTCGTGGACATGATTAGGCGTCATCCTTGATTGAAGGAAATAGAAAAACGACCGCAGCAACCGACGTACACAACAGTCTCTTTACTCACGAACAATCGTGGTTCGCGTGTTCTGAAAGCTCTCAACACGATACTCAGGCACGTGCAAGTCACTTGCTCCGGCACTACTGTTACTTTAAATCGTTATATTACCGCAAGAAACATACGGCAAATAACTATAATTCGTATTTCAAACGAGACAAAAAAATCGGCGATTTACTGCAAATAACTCGTGCAACATAATTGCCGGCCAATTTTAACACTAAAAAGATTCCTACGTCGATGAATTCATAATTACTACAAGTAGCACTGAAAAAAACTAATAATTCCCGTCAATTTATCGATGGTAAAATGAAAGACACTTCCTGCAATTTGTGATTGGAAGTGCACCGATAGCCTCCAACTAAATCTTACGTGAGCGAAGTAATTTTCGCTTGATTACAAAAATTACACTCTTGCTGCGTAATTAAAATTTTATAGATCGCTTGAAATAGAGACTTCTCGATACATTTTTCAGTGGTATTCGTTATGACTATATGTGGAATATGTAGGTGAACTTGTAAACACGTAAACTGAAATGCTTCTGTAGATCGCGAACGAGACTTTTTTTGGCAATTTTAACTGGGTTATCTAGTTATTAAATGTAATTAATAAATGACTCTTCTATGTCAACGATTTTCAGGCAGATTAGCCCAATTTACTTAGACTTTGACACTGTTTATTTAAATTTTATGAAAGCTCCCAGTTTTTTCCTTTTATTTATTGAAATAAAAAAAAATGGAATTTACTATAATATTATAGTCTCATAAATCTTGATTGTTATCTCATGTAAATTATCCTACTACAACTACAACGTAATAGTTTACCATAACTTCTACTTTGTTTAAAAGACACGCTGTTTCTTCATTCATGATAACAATATAGTTTATAACTAATTGTAAGACTCAATTTTGTTACTGTCAAAATCGTACTAGTTAATGATGCGTTTCAACATGATTTAAATTTATTTAGAAATTTAGAGTTAATTTCACATTTCCAAAAACATAAGTAGTTTTTCTAATAAATCCAATAGCACTATCAACTGTCGATTTAATATTCTCTCCAGACATAAATCTTGTCTCTAATGGTATAAACTATCTCTCATCAACTGACGTCTCTCACTACATTGTCATCATAGCAAACATTCAAGTCATTATTTTCGTACAAAAGCAAATGACTGGGGCAATCTTGCTCGGAATCTGATGTCACCAAACCAGCTTCTCGAATTTGATGGTATTAATGAGAAAAACTTGCTTTTTATTACTTCTCTTTAACTATGGAAATTTGTGGATTCTAGTACCGTTATACATTACAAGAAATCTAAAATAAACCACTTTCTGATTCTAGAGTTCAAAAAATCCAGATGTAAATAAATATTATATTTTAAATTAAGACTGATGCTCTGTTTATAAAATATAGGTGTAGCAAATAGTGAAAGTCTTATTTTTTCTTCATATGAATTAAGCAGAAATTAACAATTTTTCCAAGTTATTCTCATTAGGAAGTTTTATCAGTAGATGTTATACACCACACACATATCTGTTTCAAGCTGCTTTGTTTTAGTAAATTTTTATTTTCTGTGTTAATTAATAACTTTATTTCCATTGATGTTTCGACTTCTCGATTATTCTTGAAAGTAGAGAAAAAATTTAACAACGATTTTAAGAAAGATAATTTGAAACTATTTAGGAGAGTGGCAGATCTTTTTGAGGACATAACTTAGTAATAGACAACATAGCTTTTCTATTTTAAAAATTCTCTGACCTGGACTTTTACTGTTATTTCCGAGAGAAAAATTTTTATTAAGCTATTATTGGTTATTTTTTCCATCATAATTCCTGGCAAGGTACTAAACTGTGTTTTACAACTAGAAAAG
>QDEB01022314.1:0-15753 GCA_004193795.1 Asbolus verrucosus | reverse complement strand
ATACAAAAACCGTGCAGCGCGAGTAGACTCTTACGATGGCAATGGCTTTGATAGTAAGAAAAATAAATTGTTTTATTATCACAGATTTTTTGAGAATTTTGAGAAAAATAATATGTTTACTATCAGTTTGGAAAAAGAAACGTAGAATACAAATAGATGTACTTTTTCAAACGTGACCGCCATTTTGTTTAAAACTGACTTTTCTAATTTTCATTTTATGTCAACTTCCATACGATTTCCGGATATAATTTATTTCACACATCTTATTTTGGTTCTGGTAACATTATTTTACATGCTGGAGAATTTCTGGTTTAAGTCATTATGTTGTAGTTTGAAAAACAAAATGAAATTAAATATTTACAAAATGTAACATTAATAACTTCACATTATTTATGCAAATATTATACATTCGATTTCACAAAACACTTTTCTCGATTGTCTTGTGTACCTATACGTAATATCGTCTTTAAATCAGTAAATGTGTTGGGTAAGACGTTTGACTATCTTCTTCGAAAAAGCATCACCCTATTAATATCCAGTGAAACCCAGCATTATTTTAGTTTATTTTATTTTTGTCATCTGTTAAGACAATAAATGCACATTTTTATGATAGAAGTCTTGCCAATCACAAGTGAATAATAGATATACAAAACTAAAATTTGAAGCAAGTAACGGTGCCTGTAAGTCAACAATAATAATATATCACAAATATTCAAAATTTTCAATCTCTATTACATATTAATATTTGCACGAATTATATTTTATTTATATTTATTTTCTTATCATTTTCGTCCTCTAAATACAGCACAATGAAAGATTAATTGTCAAATATAAATTATCTTGATATTCGTTTCAGCTTACATTACATTTGAAGTTGCTACTTATGAATCTGGTGCATAACAAAACTTAATATTGCACATTTCATGCAACCAGTAATACACTCATTTGTCAGCGGGATTTGATCTGAAAAATTGAGATTGAGATGTTTTAATTTTATGTCGCAGGGGAAAGGAGAGACCCATGGTTTATAAATTGGCTTAAAGTTTCCATGAAATAATAGTAAACAATTATATCGTTTTAGTTGCTTTACCTTATGTCAAAAACTTAATTATTAATTCGTTATTAAACATTTCAGCAGTTCATAATCCAAGGGTAAATATTACTGCTGTTTACATTGCAATATGTGTAAAAATGTAAATTTATTTAAAAGTAACCACTAAACAACTAGGTATGTACATAAAAAATATCACAACAAGAAACACAATCACTGATAAAAAAAAAACTTAAATATAATAACAGTGTTAAAAAACATAAATAACAATCGTTAAACCTAATTTTGATTTCGAATGTGATGAAGTATAAAAATGAGCAGTGGAGTAATATATAGCAGTGACTTAATATCATACAAAGTTTTTAACCAATTAATACTTATTTCTATTTGTAACAATGATGACCTACAGGTAGAGTTGTGGCAAGGTTATTGTTTATCAGCAGTTGCTCCTTCTTGGGGTTTTATAAAAACAGGATATAAATTGGGTTGTTGATTCTGATAGTTACTTTCTGCAGCTCTATTCGACTTATCGAACCTTTTCGAAGCGTATTCCCTCAAACTTTGAAAAGCGGGTCTTGTACTTTGCACCAGGTTACTCACAGCGTTCAGTGTGGAGATCGGAATCTGAAAGAAACGACCTGATCGGTATTCACCCTAACTGTAAACGTAATTACAAAATAAATGGATCGACGATAATTTGGATGGAAACATGAGGCTGATAAACTTACTCAGTCCCTACATTTTCGCCGTTATAACTTTCGTCCGATTTATCCTGAAGAAGTATTCACCTTGGCCAAATTGTTTCTGTCAAAAGTAAGCTAATTAGGCACGAGTCACTTTAAAAACAAATCATTAGCATGAAAAATATGACGTCACTACTAATGCTCTATTGTTTTTTAAAATATTATCATGAAAAGGTGGAATTAAGGTTAAGTGCTTTGTTTTTCGATAGCGGGTCAAGTTGTTAAAAAAATGTTAACGTACTGGCCTACAAGCTTACATTTTTTTTCTGACCCCTAAATTCGTAGACAGGTACCGTTTTCTTACTTACGTTGAATAAGTTATTTATGAACTGAGATCTTTGATCCGTTTGCCTTTTACCGCGAACATCTGTCTCTCCAACCTGAACTTGAAAGTTGTATTCGTTATCCTGAAAATAAATAATTCTTTTTGTTACTTTTATATATAAAATCTATTATATGTCATAGAAAAATAAGTATTAGTTGTACATATTTTTAGCATTTGATAGATGTTAATTTTAATTATTTCATTTTTTTTTGTATAAAATTACACGTTTATTAATTTTTGGTGATTATAATGAGATTATATTTTCTATTTTTATATATTTGGTAATAGCCCACATAAATAGTGCACTTTCTCTATTTTAAGTGAAAACGGTTAGTTTCTTGTATCAGTGAACTTGACGTTTGCGTTAATTGTGATTGTTATGTGTGTTGTTTAACACTTTTTTTGTTTTCATTCCATCAAATAAAATTGATGACAACCTCCAGTCAACTCTAGCATGAATAAAGTTTACGCTCTGATAGATTGAAGACAATAATTATTAGTATAAATAGAAAGACGGTGTAACTTAAGTAGAATTTTTTTAAATCATATCTTTGTAACATAGTTATTATTTATCTATTCAAAGTACTGAATATAAACTAAGGACAGAGACAGAAAGAATGATTAAATTCTATACCACAAATAACAGATTAATGTTTTGTTCTGGTTAAGAGTATACATAGAATAAAATATTTATAATATGCAGTGATAACTGTAGAAAGATAAAAATGAAAAAATAATCTAGATGTAGGGGAGACCCGTATCAAAGTATCAACTGCAACAGTTGTCAGTTGTAATGGTTGAGATTCTACGGCCATCTTTCAGCCAACATCCAAAATTATTCAATATTACTGTAACTCCCTATGAACTAATTAATCTGTGGTGGCTTTTGGTTGGTTAAAGAAAGCATTTGGCAGTTGAATGGATAAATGTGTTCTTTCAACTAAAAGTAAGTAATTAGTTGAGAACTGTTTGATTATTATAGGGGATAAAAAAACAAAAACAAGATGTTGTTACAATTGATACTAGCCTCCTTTACTCATAATGTTGCAAAAAAAAGGCAATTTATTGAAAACAAAATAGTAATAGTAATTGAAGACATAAAAATTTTAGACAGAAATACGATTCACGCAAGTCACATTCTTCTCAATGTATCTACTTTGCAAATTGCGATTAGCTTTTAAAGAGATTTACTCATGATAAAAGAATTTGTTTAGGTAGGCTTTACAGACAAAACTAAAAAAAAAAACCAAAATTTTACTATTTTCTAGAAGTAAACTAAATATTCATATGATATATTTGGTAATAAACATAATCACTGATTAATGCAATTATGCAGGCGACTTCATGTAAGATGTTGAATATATGTAAAACATGCAAACTAAATATGCGTGCATGCCATATAAGGAATATTGATTAAAGGAAACCAAAGTTGGACAAAGATATAACTATGAAGAAACATCTTTCTAAACAATGCCAATGGCCATAACGAAAGTTGATAAAAATGAATGAAAAGAGTTTGAAACCATAAATTTATGGATTTGAAATCTGATGGTGAGTTGTAGGCGTCGATTTAGCAATGTGTGAAAATGATCTGATACTTCTAAAGAATCTTTATGGTCGCATTAGAAAGATCGGATTATAAGATTAAAGGTGAATTAGAAGAACTGACGCAACAAATAAGAAAATGTAGGCAATGAAAGAAAAGTTATAAGGAAAGAAATTAAGAACTTTCTAAGAAATGAGGGAAACTATTAAAGATACATAAATTGGTAGGTATAGTCGAGATACTGAACTAGTCGANNTATAAAAGTATAGTTTGTATATTCGCATAAAAGAATAATTACCATAACTGACTGTTATTATTATTGAGATATGTTCGAAACTTGGATCATTTGTTAAAAATTCATTTAAAAAAACTTCACTAAACAACTTACACAAAAACTAATTCAAAGCAATTCCAGTGCATTTTAAAATTGTGCAAAAAGAGAACACATTCGCATTAACGTTAAATAATTTCACAAACAACTATTACTTACTACTAAATTTTGATAAAGAGAATGTTATGAAATATCTTCACATTTTTTTATAATTACAAATTTTCTTCTTTCTATTTTATTTCCTACATAAAGAAGATAATTTTGTACTCCATAACAGATAAATCCGTTTTGTTCTCCTTTTTCACTGCATATTTTTGTTAATTTGCGTAGATACAGCAGCAAAAAATTAACGTGTGATTTTCTCAAATAGTTTAATTTACTGCTAATACCATTACATATTCAATTTGTGTGTTTTTTTTTTCAATCAAATAAATAAAATATAATTTACAACTTTGTTATTTTAACACAACTATAAAAACATAAATTTCTATTTTGCTGAAATGATCATTTGGTATGGGCGGTTTCTTATTTTTCATATTTAAAATACCTGCTTATATGATATATCTCCAAGGCCCTTGGGTGTGTCCACCACTCCGGCTATTTGGAGAGCCTGTGTGGTGACGGCAGTTATTAGCAACATCCAGACTATCTTATCCAGGATGTAGACGACAACCTGAAAAATGTCACTGATATACACTAACAATAACATCAATTAAACTAGCGTCACCTAAGTAACTAGTTTTTATTACCATGTTAAATCGTTAATAAATTTGCCCTTGATACGTATAGACAGTACTGATGTCAATAACGAAAAGAATAATAGAAACTTTATTAACATGCTGTTATTAACCAAAGCCTAGATTAGCGATTTTAGACTGTGCTTTAGTTAAAATTCTCGCACGATTTTTTTCAATAATTGTAATAGTAATTTCATTCAATCAAGAAATATTTTAGAAAAAACTCATTCCTAAATGGCAATATTACAGTTTTATAGTAAAACATGTCGCATTGGGGATAAATGAGCGCTGATTAGTGATTATTCAAATTAATTTATTAAAATTAATATAGTAATTTTGTTGCCACTTTTTTACATTTTATTAATAATAATAAAGATCAACAAAAATTCTAAATTTATTGTATAATGTGTCTCTACTAGTCCTAAGATTTTATATCCGAATATCTTTCTTAAATATAGATCAGATTCAAAAATATTTTATAGTATTATAATTTCCTTTTTAGAAGTGTTTAATAAAGCAAAAAAAGAGGTTTTCTAAAATTGTCTAGCGTAATGTATTCAGCTCTATTCGATTTTGACCAATAATTTCGTTTTCAAAAAGAAATAATTTAAGTACACCTTTAAAACTGTCTTTGGGTAAAAAAATGTGTTACATATATAAGTGACAATATTGTTTTTAATCGCATACGTACATTTAAAAGGCTGTCAATTTTTTGGGTTGTAAAAATGACTTTTTGACATATTACAGGATGAATACCTATTTTACACAGTAAAAATTTAACAGTTGTTCTTTTAATTTTTTACTTATTTTTTACTTATTTCACGAACATTTTATAAAATTTAAGATAATAAAAGTTTTAACTTGAAAATATGTTATTTTGACAGTATCAAATAAATTATTTAAACTACTGTACTTTTGTAGTAAGTGAGCCGTGAAACGATTCTATTTACCTATTTACGTAAAGAGGCTACTTTTGAATATAATCTACAAACTTCTTTTTAAAATTAAATTATTAATCAGTAACCAACATTCGCATAATAATTATCATTACAGAGGAAAAGAGACATCAACGTAGATATTTCACTTTACACCTTTAGAAAATGCTTTTTGGATCACTTTTCAAGTAACTATATTTTTTTATGGGAGTACTCTTTAATCGCCGCAATGCATACGTAAAGAGAATAACGGAAACTACAATAAAAAAAATTATTGTTCATTTATTTATTTATTTTTTTTGCAATACATGATCAACATACTGTCAACAAGTTTCAGTTTCACTTGCAATAGCATTTAAATTCTTTTTTTTTTGTTTGTTATTGTTTTGATCTGAATATTGTGTTAGTCACACAAGTTAAACTGTTTTTTTTTTCTTTTAGAAGTTATAATTAACAACTTATGGTGAAAATTATTTCAAAAAGTAATTCTTGGCAACACTAGAAGAAGTAACCGTTTTAATCGAAAATAGAATTCTAACATGTCGTAAATTTTATTTTAAATCAATTATAAAAAAAGAGGCAAAAAAAAATGTGTAAATACTTAACGTTTCATCAATATTAAGTTATAAACAATTTTCCATATTATGTGAAACAACCAGGCGTGAAATAATGTCTAATAGTAATAAAAGAAAGTTCTTTCCTTCTAATATCATATAGAGAAGACATAAATGTCTGTTCATTAAAAAAAAAATAAATTTTGGGTTGTTGAATTTTCTAAAATATTTCGTACATCATTATAAAACTCGGGATATTCAAACAAAGTTTAGAGATTACAGGGCGAACGAGTTTTTACGAGTTGATCACATGAAAAGGTTAATCACTAACCAGATGTTTTTTTTTTAACTAAATTAGTTTTCCCAAATGAACATCCATAAAACATCCAGAATGATTAATAACTGTAATCAAGTTCATTTTCGTCCGTTTTAGTTTATTTCAAAACGGTTACTGATTGCGAAGATCAAAATAAGATGAACTTTAGAATGACACCAAGCATCCGACAAACCCGTTTGATCTAAGGAGAAATGTATATTAACTGTTACTGGCGGTATACAGGAAGTTGGCTTAAAAGCTGAAATTGTAAACATTAAGGAATTAAACATAAAGGGATGTCAGACAGGCAATTTTCGCTAAAGATAATTCCAATAAGGGTGGAGATCTTTAGGAATTTTTAAACTCAGTTTCAGGTACAGGATTACTACCTATTCTTCATGTCTTATTATTTTTTGCATATTTACAATTTTAACTTTCAAGCCAGTTTCTAGGAAACTACAACACAGCTATGGCGAGGCAGATTTTGAAGCAATAGTAACAAAAATGATATTTGACAGGTATTATAATAAAAATTGCAGGTATCCCCGTTCGTTTTAGCGCCATAAAACGGATCCTAATCGGCTCAACATAAAATTTAACTTCACAATAATGTATTGTAGATGCCCCTCCAAAATTTCTATTTATAGGTACAATAAGGTTGGGTTTGTTGCTCGGAGTGGACTCAGGTAATGGTAAAAATTTGGTGTGTTTTATGACGTGAAGTCAGCCCCATCATAACTGAGTGGAATATATACCGTACGATCAAAAAAAAAAAAGAATCAAAGTAAGCCATGAATTTTGTAGTTATATTGGTAAACCTGCAAGATAGTCAGCAATGACATTTTACATGTTATCAAGATTAAATTAACTTTTTTAAATGCGACACTAATATCAGTCAATATATCAATTTTGCAGGTTTGCTAATCTAACAATTAAATGCGTGGCTTGCTTTGATTCTTGTTTTTCGATCGCACGGTACTATACACTACACATCCAGTAGACGTCCGTGTATGATTTTTTTGATAAATTATCAGCAGTTGTATTCAAGATGTCATATCACTGTGGACTGTATAATTAATAAATAATGAAGATCAACAGAATAAATTAAAAAATAAAAAATTTGAAGAAAACTGGAAATGAGAAAGGACAATAATCAATGAAGCAAATGTTAAATGATGAGCGAAAATAAAACACTAGAAGAAAAAAACCAAATTGAACAGATTCATGAGAAAACGGTTTTTAAGGGTTTTACTTGACTTAATATTCCAATTACGAATTTTGAATTTTGAAGCAGAATTAACAGGGAAAGAAATATTGAAAAAATCGTTAGATTTATGCAGATGAGATAATCTGAAAAATAATTGAATAATTAAAAAATGACCAATATACTCTAAGTACTTTTCAAATCATAACTCCATTTCTTTTTTGTAAAAATTATTTTCCCATTGTAACAGAAACTATGTACATTGAAGAGATGATTATTATGTGATGAATAAATTAATTTAGAAATTAATGGAAAGTTTCAAATTTGTTTTTCGCTGTACAAAGAAAAGAAAACTCTCGAAACGACACGTGGATTTCATAACAGCTCGAATAATATCAAGTTATCCTTACCTTACTCATTTTCAGATGTGTTGAATAGTACAACGCTGGATAAACAACAAAAATGTCGTTGCACCGTCTCACTACACTTATACCTCTCTCTTGCAGTGACTAAATACAAAATACAGAAATTTGCGTCGGCACTTGATATACTTTAATAGTACCACCAGCACTGGGTCAGGTAGACTTCACTATCTTGTCAATGTTTCACCGTATATACGCACACCTTTCTCCTGATCACTTTCACATTTCTTCGACAGAATGTTTACCTCAGAGGTTAATCGCACTATGAAGATCGAGCATCTTTTAACATTTATATACAGCTGTTTCAATTATTAATGGTCATAAGAATATGAGTAATCCTTATCAAACATCTGCTGTTTAATTTTATTTACGAGGCGTCGTTTCATTAATAATTATAAGAGAAAATATTTTTTGTCGCATTATAATGAGAATACGAAATTGAAGCTTGTCCTTCACCTTTATGAATTTTTTATTTCTCGAGACTCCCATCTAACAGTACTTTAAAGAAGATTATGGTAATTACGATTATTATAATTTTCTTCGATGAGAAATAAGGCAAAACAAATGCTAATGTGCAATTTGGTTTTGCAATAATGATTCACAGTAACAAAAGAGCATGATGGTCAAACCATAAAGTTAAATAAAAAATTGATTTTACGTCACTATTTGCCTATAACGTTGTACAGTCAGGTGTTCATAGACAAACAATTGCATTTTTGGTGGCGACCTTAGAATTCTGTAGGTTGGTTTTAATACCGGAAAAGCAGCCGGAAAAATAATTTTATCACCTCGACATTTAAATAGTAAATCTGCGTTTAAGATTTTAGTTAAAGAGAGGGGAATTAGGAAAATGTTAGCTTAACTATGTTACGTAATTTTGAATTATTTCATAGTTTTGATTTCAAAAACCTGTTAGATTTTTAAAATCTTCTAACTTTCTTACAAGACAAAAACCGAAGATTCGTAGTTACAAGTAACCAAATTAAGCATTTCACAAGAGAAGTTACTTAATTTGCACGAATTTTGTTGAATTGGATAATACTAAGATTGTTGGCAGGGTTAGTGCTACAAAAGTTGTACAAGTTGCTTTTGTGAGGGGTAACCTTGATTTGCGAATTAAATAAAGTATGAACAGTATTGGTAATACAAGGAATTTCGATAAAAAATTCTAGTTCGAATTATGTAAATCTTAAAATTTGACGCAAAAGTTCGGCCAAGAACGTCATTATTTTTTATTGGTTCTTAGAAATGACGCACATGAACTGATTAATTTGAAAATCGTATTAGAAGAGTAACTTATTTTAGTTCTATTTTGTAGCTTGTTTATTTTTTTTTGTAGACAGAAACGAACACTTTTTATCTATTATTTTAACGATCTCAGTTGACGTCAGTTAAGAACATTATCAATATAAATCGAATAAATGACTGAAAAAAGAATAACAAGGAAAAGAAGATAGCAATAAACATTTAGACAGAAAAGTAAAAGGTAGAAGAAAAGAAGGACTGATGCAATTTCAGATCGATTGCAAAGAGTTTACAATGATACAAAAAACAATAAATTCTACGTATAGAGAATACTAAAAAAAAATTCAAGAAAATCATAAACGAGTGTCATCAGACGAATTCATAAAATGAAATTAAAAATTAAGGCATTTAAACAGAACAATAAAACCTTAAGTAAAAAAATGGTTTTGCTTTTTTAAATTTATATATATTTTATAAAAATAATAATATATTTTTTTTACGAAAAACCGGATATAATTACTTCAATCAGTAATTAAACAGGGCATACAACAATATTTGAAAACTTGTTAACATTAATACGCCTATGAGATTCAAAAAGTTCTAAAACCAAAGCCGAATATTAAAAAATTAATATAAATAAGCACGAGTGAAATAAAATGACGTATATAAAACGTAGGAATGTTTATAAATATTATGTATACGCCAGCACAAACGCCATATTGTCAAACAGTCAAGAACTGTTATGCGTTTAAATTAATCAACAATTTAGTGATTTTTGCAATGAGTCTTCTGAAATTATAAATTGGTGTTAATTTTTGTAAGAAAGTGGATTTTACAAAAACAATCAGTTAAACCACCTCGACAATGAAATAAAAATTATAGTTTTAGCCCATCTTGTCGGTCAGCCTGCACATTAAAAATTATATTACTACAACATAATAAATAATTACTTTGCAATGTTTTTAAGTGTGCAATTAAGATTTTTTAATTAACAGTAAAAGGTATAGATTTAGCCTTTTGTTTTGACTTTTACATTTACTCAACGGATAATAAATATTTGACCTACGAAATTCCTTGACCTAAACCTTGTTAAATGTATATTCTTTTGGGACGTCTATTTGAAGAATAAAAATGTTCTTAATTAACAATAGAACATTCACAAGACAGGTGTGCTTATTCCTATTCATATAGGTTCTGTTTCAGATGTTGCTTGTACCTGATACCTAATTTTTTAATTTTAATATTCTTCAAAAAAAGTTTGGGAAGAAAGCGGTTTCTGTGCATTTATTTCCTTGTTTTCTCTTACGCAATCGATCGATTACTTCCGAATGGTTCCTGTTTAATTTAATGCACATGTGTTAGGTAATGTAGTTATTTGATGAAAAGTATAAATTGTGGGAAACGAGTACCATTTTATATTCTGACCCGGAAATAAACTCGAGATAATATGAAATGACTTCGCTGCTCAAACGCACCTCCACATTCATGTAATATCGGAAATGTTACACTGTAATAGGTAACCCAGATAAATTAATAGCGATTTTTCTTAGAATGAAAAAAGTTTTCCGACTTTCGCCGACATCTCCAATTGCGTTCTTTTAATCCATTTATTACTTTTTCCGAGAATAAAATGCCAACTTTACTAACTGAAATTTTTTATTATTTCGTTGGATTTACTAAAGGTGATAGGTAAGATTTTGTCTAAGTTTGTCGTAACTGTGAGAAACATAATTATGGTTATCTTAATAGCCGTTATTAAGCCTAAAATTAGAAGTTTTTGTTTTCTTTGTAAGTGTGTTAATCGCGTGGTATTTGTCTTTTTAAGTATCTGCACAGTAAACAATAATTAATATTAGGCGTCGCATACTGTAAAATGTATCAAAATAACATGAGGTACAAATAACTTCGATAAAATAATGTTTCCAAGAAACAGCATTGAATTATTATTATAATGAATGCAACACCACTGTTCAAGTCTGTATTGTGGGTTACATAAGTATTACACACTAAAAACTTAAAATGTTTGAAATCGGATTTATTATATAACTATATTTGAAAAATAAAAATTTACAATTTGAAGATTTTATAACGATTAAAAACCTTGTGCTTAATTTTTAAATCTAATTATAATATAAAGACTTCATTCTTAGAAACAGGATTAGTCAGACAAAATTTCGCAGCCCATATCGCAACGTTCTCAAAAATCAGTCTTAAACTGATAATATTTTGTCTTTTTTTTCTAAATCTAATAGTAAAACAAAAATTTTAACTAAAAAAATATTAAAACAATGTATAGCGAACGTACACATCGAATATAAAAATGAATAGAAACTTATACTTACACAGTTACACTTTACACAAATTTAAAAGTGTCACACAACTTTATATACTTGATTTTAGTTTGGTACAAGTATATAAAGTTATATAACTATCATAAGTTTATGAGAGTTAACTTTTTAAACAACCATTAAAAATAAGCTATTTTTGTAATTATATTATATTATATAATATGAAATCTTGGTTTAATTGTGATTTTTTTATGGGAACTAACACTGAACACCAATTCATAATAAGTGCATAATTTTTCGGCTCATTCTGAAGCTCAATAATAGACTAACTGCATCTGTGATATTACAAAGCATGTGTCGTAAAAATTCTTGTACATTTTATGATGCTGTACAAAGAGATCGCTTTAACTCTCTCTTGTACTCAAATGTGTGAAGACTGTTTATGGTTAGTAAAGAAACCAATTTTATTGTTAATAATTTACTGCATACTTAAAAGTTACACAATTAGTTTAAAAACTCGTACACATTTTTAATACGACGAGGGTGGTTTCATCAGCATTTTCTTTTCTGATCGCGTTCCTTTGAAGTTATTCTGTCAAATGGAATTTTTCTTTTTTTTAGTCGTGTTCTAATACAAAATCTTTTTATAACTGTCAAGAATCGAATAGTCTTTTCATATACACAAAAAACTTATCTCCGAAATCAATTTTTTACCCTAGTAATTTAATGCCAACCTTCTTTTTGTTTTACAACATTCGAAATGAGAATAAGTAGATAAAAATATTAAAAATTTATTAATGCAAAATAATAAATAAAATATAATTATTAGTTCACTATATTCCTAAATACATTTGTCCACAGTCACCTATAATAACTTAAATTGAGCAAGCAGTCATAATTCTACATTTATCACAGATAATCTGGCAACATTTTTCATTACTTCACAAAAATTTTGAAACTTCCAGGGAAGCGTTCTTCTTATAGTAATGTTGATTTTTTTCAGAAACCTGAAACAAAAATAAGTTGACAGTGGTATAGCAGTTTGTGAATCAAAGTTAAAGTTTGTAAGTGTTTCCTTTTTACATCTTTTGTAAGTATTTAATAATCACCTGTAAAGCATCTTGCAACTCTATATTAAACAGCCTAACAAGACCTCTCAGATTTCTTCTAAGAATTCTATTAAATTCGGTCCTTGTAATTCTATAAGGAGCCTGAGTTGTAGTCACGTTTGGATCACTGCTAACCGTAGTGGTTTCAGTTAACTGAAACAAATATTTCAGACGATATATTTTTTAAAATTTGAACAAACTTACATGGGAGTCCTCAGGAAGGAAATTATCATTAATTAATTGATTTACTTTATTGATCGTATCCTTCGTATCGTGCCATTGCTGAAAATTATTATTAAAGTAAACAAAGAATCAATTTCAGATTAAGGTAATAAGTACTTCGTAAGCAACTGAAAAGAGGGTCCTGATAAATCCGGGGCTTTTTTTCTTAATCAGCCTTTTGTCTCGATAGATCGGTTGTGGTGGGTGCGATATCTGAAAAAGTTGTAATTTTTTTATTGAAATAAAACATTCTACTCACTTCATCTTCTCTCTTGGGGTCAGTCGATTGCAGTGCCAAAGCCCAACAGATTGTTATTAAAAATAACAGCAGACTTTTAGTCAATATTCTGTTCTGCATAGCCTGGAAGAGAAAAAAAGGTTTAAAATTTTCTCACGGATTTTAATTTTTTGAAATGATGTAATTAGTCGCTATGATGGTAACAGTGTAAAACCATTGTATCTGATGAGAAGAATTTGAAATATTACACAGTTCTGTGAGTTTTCTTGAAAATTATCTGATCGGAACTAATTGAACAAAAAATCTTCTCATTGATAAAGAGAAAGCTGGAAATAACAATCATATTGAAGGTAAACAATTAAGGAAATCGAGATTTCTTCATTTATTTTCTCATCGAATTGTGTTATGTAAATTTCTTTTAAATTAGACCAAGTGGATTTTTACTGAAGTGGTTTAATAATAAGTGGCAGACCTACTTACTGTTCATTATATCACAATTATATAAAAGAGTTTCGCGCTTTGGTGATCATCAGAGAGCGGATTTCGTGTCTTCAACCTTCATCCTTTACTGATAATATTTTTTATATCATGTAAAAGCATTTGCAATTACCGTATACCATCAATTAGTAGTCGAGTAAGTATCAAAAGCAATTATTTTTATAATTTCCGCTTCTTCAGAAGTTCTTGTTAAATTTTTATGTAGATTTTGTAGTAACGTCTTACACCAAATTTTTTTCTTCTTTTTTACATAACAGTCATCATATTCGTTTATAACAGATCAGGTTATTAAAAAATATGTATTTTTTAAATAAAACAAAAACGGTTTTTTAAATTTCAAATTTTTTTTACCTAAAACAATGTTTTAAACATATTATTTAAAAACTTATTTTAAACAAATGTTAAAACTTATTTGCAGACGACACTGTACAATTGCTCTTTGGTAACCGGTAAAAACTGGATATTGCTTCATAGGTACAGACATTTTCAGATAAACTCCAAAGGATATTTTATACGTTTAGAATTAAGAACTAGGTTAGGGATAGAAACAACATCAAATTTTAATTACAGTTTGTAAAGCATTAAACACAGGCAATGTTTCTGATGCAACAAACATCAGATGAAAATAACTATTCCACTAAACCTTAAGTTAGAAAGTATTGAAATATTTATTTTTATATTTTAGCACGTATTACATCCCTTTATTTTTTTATTTGTTATTTACTTGTTTTTTACAAACACATATTAATTTTTTTTTGTAAGATGAATTCTGTTTGGTATAATACTATTTCCGTTTATCTTAAATACAAATAACCAGTTTTAAATTGACTTTAAAACGTTTAAATTAAAAATACTTAAAATCCGACCTTTTGTTTAAAAAGTTTTAAAACATTACATTTTAAATACTCTTGTTTTAAATACAACAAGATTGCAAGTAGCATACTAATGATTTACAAATTTAGAGTGAGCGGTTATGGCTCAGAACTTTCTTTTTTGTTTATACTTTGTTTAAATTTTTGTTACATATTTGATATTTATTATATTGCATTATTTAATGTAGTACTCTCACGTTTCTTTGTATTGTTATTTTTGTTTTATTTTCATTTCAGATTTTGATTTCTTATTAAACATTATTATAATTCTGCAATACCCACCGCTAAAATTATTACAGTATTTTGAGAAAAATCTAAAAATGTTCTTGTTTTATTTTTAATGCCTTGAATACTATGTATATTTGAAATATTTCTGTAATGGATGGATTCTGTAGTCAAATCGATTGAGCCATTGATTTTGTTTTTATGCCATTATGAAGATTTCTATTTTGAGTAATCACACGATATAGAATACTATTACGATTTTGAAGTTAGAGTGGCGGGGGTGAGGAAATTACTTACACTTTGTCGACTACTATACTGTTGAAAGTATAATTGAACCTAAAAGAACCATGTAATTTTTTTCATTCCAAAGATATCGAGGGTGGGAAGTTTTAAAATGAGTACCCAGAAGAAAATGTACCTTTTTTCATACCGATGTCATTTTCCTAAAATATATCTTTTATGATTTCACTATTTGGCACAGTTTATTACTTATCGTTTATTATTTTCATTATTTTTATCAGAATATCAGAAGTAGCAAAAAATTAGAAGCAAGAAACTTTTCTAATGCATCAAGAATTATGAAGCGACATATTTAACGAAAATTGAAAATATATAGTCATTTCAACAAAAGACACGATCTTGGTGATGCCATAATTTTGGTAAATAATTCCTCTATAACCAATGAATTGACATATATTAAGAAATAACTTAAAAATAAAAAAAAAATAATTACAAAATAAAAGAAGAAACGAATGATTACAATTTAAAAGGATGGGAGCGATAGAGAGACAGTAAAGAAATAAGAATTGAAAAAAAAAGCTAAATTATTAATATTTAGATATAAATTATAAGAATGAAAAAAAAAATATAGGTATATATATATATATATATA
>QDEB01022277.1:0-10033 GCA_004193795.1 Asbolus verrucosus | reverse complement strand
ATAGCTGTTATAGATCCCGTTGCTAAACAAATGCAATCCTGGTATCATCAAGTCAACTTAGCTGTCATTATTGTTGCCAAATAACTAGAATTATCTTTTTAATTAAGAATAACTTACTGGCGTGTAGCAAATTTTGTGGATTTTCTTAATTTTTTATATCTTGAAAACGAAGACTTACTAGAAAAATTTTTTGTATATGAGTTCTACACATCGTCAGCTATTACTGGATTTTTTTGGCACGTTATATTAAAACCACCCTGGATAAATTTCACAAATGATTTTTGTAGTTTATAAAAAAAGAACAAAATAGGTTGGCACTTTATCAATAAGATTAAAATAACTCTTTTGACATTGCATTTTTTCATTTTTCAACATTAAATTCATTATAGTGAAAACATTGATTTACACAAAAAAGTGATTGGTTTGTATAGTTATTGTTATGAATTGAAAAGCAATTAATAGCATTATACCCTACAATTTCTTAAACTAACTCCAATGAATTTTACAACAGCGATATTAAGATTTGTCAATTTGATCGAATTCTAGCACGAAATTTCTTCTTGGTAATGGAAAAAAAAAGATTAATCTGCCTCAAAGTTCAAGACGAATCCTGAAACATTTGAATAGATCGTTCATGTGGCGAATGTATCAACCAAACGTAAAAATACATCATTTTGCATAAAACGGCGATTTATCCCGAATAGTGCAATTCCGATCTATCGCGATAAATCAGATTTATGGGTTAGCATTTAGCAACGGTAGAGAACGTGTCTCTGTCATGTTTTAATTGAATACAGTGATTAAATGGTGAACTTGTGTGCCAAGCACGGAATCTCTCTTCTGATTAATGCGTCTGCTAAAATATTTTGTGAACGACACAAAGGAATCGTAGATAATCAAGTCACTCTATTTACCTCCCAGAGCAAATCGAAGCGACTGTAGCAACTTACCTTATCACGATGGCTGTGAGCAGTTTTGCCTTTTGCCTATCGATAAAAACCGGAACGTGCATCCTGGATTTGGGGAACAGCGGCGGATGGGGCAGCAACATCATCACGGCGTCTGTCAGCTTCAGTTCTTTGTAGGCGCCTTTGGCCGCCACCAGTGGTATCGTCCCCAAGATAGTCGACGGCTGAATTTGCATCTTTGGATGACAGCCGTCGGAATCTTCGGGTCTAGGCTCCATGACCGAATAGGCCACTTGAACCAGCCTCGGTGGCGTCTTGGTGACCTTCCCCGGGCGCCCATCCCTGTCGGGCGAGGGCAGGGGCGGCCACCACGCCGAGGGAATGGTAATCTGGGCCAGACAGACGCCGTCTTCTCCGTCGGGGCTGCAGGCGGCGTGCAGCGGCGGCCTCGTTCCCAAGGTGGCGTGCAGGACTATGCAGACTCGCTGGTGATGGCGGGCCAGCAGGATCTGACGTCGACCCCCGGGATCTGTTCCCGTGTGGAACAACACCCGCAGAACCGGAGAGTCGCGGGGTATTTCATTACGTACTATGTGGGCCGACATGTCCAGGTGGTGAGTCGCCAGGTCTTGCAGGTCGATCGCTGGACCTGAGCCAGAATAGTCAGATGTGCGATCGCGGAGGAATCAAAGACTCACCTGTTGTGTTCAGAGGCAAGGGATCGGGGACCACGTACCTGGCCGGTACTGTTTGTTTGGTGCTGAAAGGCCCGTATGTAGCCCGAACTGATATCGGTTGAGAACTCTGGAATACTGTGAAACGGTCCGTGGATAAAGGAGAGCCCGTTGTCGTGGAGCTGCCGCCCAAGTCCGACGCAGGCATGAAGTGTTGGCGAGGAGATTGTTTCAGGAAGAAGCCGCCGTCTTTGTTTTCGAAATGTACGTTCACGCATTGTGTATAACCTGTAAAAGATGAGTACGATGAAAGAAATACGAAACGTTTCAAATGGAAATACAGTTGAATAATAAGCAAATGTAGGACCGTTTTAAAATCCATGGCTGTTTTATCGGTAAAAACCAATGTAGCATATGAAAAGCATGCAAAATAACCACCGACCAGAAATAACACCTATTGGGTGAAACCATCCCTCCAATGAAATGAGTTTTTTTGAGAGAAATTTGTTAACAAAAGCCAATTCATCAGCGAGCTATTTTCGTTCGGTTTCATAATAATCAATATTGTTTTTATATGTGTTTAAACTCTTGGGGGTCATTCCATTTAGAACTGATCAATGAGCGTTTTATTTTTAGTTCTTATAGTTTCTGTAATGAAAATTACGATGACCAGGAATAAATGTATTCAAAAAATTTATAAATGTTATTTTTTACTACCTTTTTTTGCTCAGTCAAATTTTAACATGTTTTCTTTGAAGAGGTTCAAAATTATATCAAAATTCACGATCTCTTATCTTTTTTTTAAAGCGTGAAACGAGTGAAATGTGCCTTTCATTAATAAAAATATATTTTCAATTATTGGCACTATTTTTGTCTAGAAGTTTCAGACCAAAAAAAGAACAGATATTATGAAAAATGTCCTTTAAATATGAGTAGCGTCTCATTTGAAAAAATCGAGAAAGAAGAAGCCACTTCGTATCGAAAGATGATGATCACTTAAGATATCAATATCGACGCAGTTTGAACCTGATCAAATTTCATCATTGCGCTAATCTCATAGCTCGAAATAGAAATCGCAGTTAAATAATGGATAATTTATATTGAATAAAGAAAATTACTTCCGTCTGGTCTGCTTACGCACCTAATCCATAAAGCTCCCATTGTTTATTATAGCGTTGTAGGAATAAAACCAAATCTGCCTGGTTGAGTTGGTTAATCCAAGTCTCTTCATTGTTATATCTGCTAAATGTTTGTTTGGTGGCCAATCCTAACTGGGGTCGTCATAAAGAAGAGTATATGATTTATGACGATGGAACATCCGGATAATGTAAAAGCAAAAGTAAATTTTCAAATTGTCATTGCCTTTCACTATCTTCTGCTAACATTCTGTAAAACTGATCACTCTTTACAAAAGACTACATATATGTAAATGTATAATTACAAAATTAATTTAATTAGATATTAAATGCAAAAAAGTCTACACGAAATTTTATGATAAAATTTTTTAAAAATGTCTTAACACCGGTTCCTTGTATTTCATTATTTTTTTCTCTATAAATTGCTTACATCTCAGAAACTATCAAGAGCTTTTTATATTGTTCACCATGAAGTAATTTATTGAAATTTGTGAGAATATAGGGGGCATTTGAAAATAATTTCTACATATTACCTTTATCTGAAAACCGCAATAGATATCTCTAGTTATATAAATTGTTGGAACACTTATAAATAATAATAATTTCGAAGTATTCAATAACAACACGTGATTTTATTCCACTTTCCTTAGAACTATAATTGGCTAAATCAAAGTAAAGGTATATCCATACAAAAAGTATACATTCTGACCAACTGCTCAGATTTGTTTGTTGAAAAATTAATAGTTTTCAAACCGTAGGTATCATCCTGAAATATTCTTGGTGTCCTTATTTTATTTAAATTTTAATTAACTTTCATGATTACAGTCTGTAGCTGGTACCTAATGATCTTTAATAAAAATGTACTATCAGTTGAGAAATCTATGCCACCCATTCTTGGAAGTGTTATTGAAAATTTTTACTGTCTTCCAACAAATATATGTTAATAAGATTCTCAATTTTTATCTTTCAGCTTGAATGCACTTTTTTTTCATCTATTTTTTATTTCTTATTTATTTCTCATTTTTGATACCACTATTCGTACGTGATAAAAAATATGGTTAAAAATACGATCGTCAGCTGTCAGCTCGGTGGATTGCTGAAGTTAACGACTTTTTTCAGCATGCACCGCATTGCTGTGTAAAATCTAAAAATATTTTTCAATGATCATGTTTTTTGTTTATTCGTTTTCGAAACCGCAGAATGTCAGCCTGAAGCGGCATTTCATCCATGATCATCTATCACCCGTCAATAATTAATTGTTGTGGGTACAGCAAATAATTTATTCGGTTTTTAAAGTGTTTTGTTGTTACACAACTCTCCCGTTTTTCAACAGAATTAGAAAAATGAATTATAAAATTCTCTTAAGACATAGTACCATATTGTGGATAAAAAATTCCCACAAACTTATTTTCGTAACTACTCTATAAACACGCTAATAATCAAAATCACCTAGTTAACATCAATGCAGAAAGAATATGTTTTTTTAACTAATAGTTAAATGAGGCCAATTTAAATCTTTCACATACAATAAAAATTTTATTGATTGCAAGATTCGTGTCGTAAAGTTCAAATCAGTTAAACAATAAATAACAAATCCATTAGGGAAAGAAGTTATTTATAAACATAAGCTCTTTAAGTTATTTAGGCTTTAAGCTGTTTGTGAAGACTCGACGATCTAAAATTTAACAATCTAAGAAAAGTTATTATGACTGTAAGTAAGTGTAAATACTGACGCACGACTTAACGTATAAACTTAAGTTTTATTATTTTAGGTTTTTACTTATTAAATGGCAAGCAATTTGCGTAGGTGACGTGTATTTTTTGTTTTCTCGCATGAGTTGTGTTGTTCACCAGCTGACGTTTTCTTACATTTACTTCCGATACAGATAAGCTAGAGCATAATTTTGTACTGTCTCGAAAATCTTTAAGTAAGATAGATTGCTTTTATTTGTTCATTGCCTCATGGTTTTAAATTTGATTACAGTTGTCTTCCTTGTCTTACAAAATCATCTAAATGTCTCTTATTTGGTCTGATCATTTTCTTTCTTTTTTTTTTCAAATGGGTGGATTGAACCAAACTGCATCAATCTTCTTGTTATCTAACTGATGTGTGAATTCGAATATTCTACATTTTTATTTTTTCTTATTATTGCTATTATTCTTTATGGTTACTTTTAATTTTCATTTTCTTTACTAATTTTAACATCATACTTTTAATTTTTTAACTCCCTTCTTTTTAATATTTCTACAAGTATTTTGTCTATTTTACGTCTATAAACTGACTTATGTACAGTTCTTTATAACACTCTTTTAAGATCATCTTCGCTGAATATCTGTTGCCTGTCGCCAGGTACATCACATTTTTGTTGATGCTTCCAGTAGCAGGTCAGGTAATACATTTAAATTTAGAACCTATTTAAAGTATTTCTAGTAATTTTATTTTCAGTGTTACCTTTCCATCTTAACCTTGATAGTTTAGTAAGACCAAAGTGGAGAAAATGTAATACAATAATTCACTGTCAAAATTTCATATTTTTTAATCACCTTTTATTTTGCAGAGAAAAAAGTAAATGGTCTTCTGTTGGCTTGACTCCCATAATATTATTTACAATATTATCTAATTAACGGTAGATAGTACCAAAAAGGGTCGACCTACACGTTCATACCACTTACACAGTTCTCTTCGTCAGATTTCTGATATTCTTCTTACAAATTTGGATTAGGTTTTATTGGTGATTTATGAAAGTGAAACATAAATTTGAGCAATTTTACGTCATCTATCGTACATCAAATTTTTCAAACATATCAAATGATAATACTTTTTTTTGTTCACTAAACTAAAAATGTAACGCTTAAAACATCAGTCTTTGATTTTATCTTAATATACGCCAAAAGTTCGAAAGCTAGATGTTCTTATAAGTTTTCGAAATTTTTTAGCTTTACTTCATTTATATAGATTAAATTTTTGAGATTTCTATTTTCTAAAATTGATTTCTTTTGGATTAGTAAAATATGAAAAACAAAAAATCAAAATGTACCCGATAAAAATCTATAAATATAAAAAGCTGGATTATGTTAAGGCAATTCTGTTCAATATAAGGCGAAATGAAATCCTTTATCATATAGATTTAATTTATGAGTGTGTCGTTGGGGCAAGACTTGGAACTCTGTACATATCTCATAATAAATTTATTATTATTAGCTACAGAACGAATTTATTGTGTCAAAAGTCGCGTCACATGAAAGATGTTTAATGTGGTTCCTTTTTGTGGTTATATGGATGTCCATAATAAATTCTTGGATAAATACGTTACTTGTCATAAAAATCGTTTACATACATGTTATTATTAGAACTCGTTTACGTATGCAAATTTTTTTCGTACAACATTGATATAAAATTATCCCGGGCTATAAAATAACATCAGATATGACGAAGAAGCTGTTTCTAGAGGTTCTGTTCTCCTTCAATGCCGTTTTACATTTAAGATAATTTTTCACTTTTTCCATCGTTCCCTGGCTGACGTTTCTTAATTAATTTTCGTCTCTGAGATATTTCAATGCCTGTGTAATATGTAACTTTTGTATACATCATGTTTAAAAAAATGTTCCCATTTTTTTTACACAATACATCACTGGATTATGCTTTTACGATAAATACCGTGTTAGATGTCACTCTGATGGATCGATGAATTTAAGATTTATTTCATCACTGCACCAGTTTTCATAACACATAAAGTTAGGCTGAAATTTTCATGTTGTATGGATGACAAAAATTCAGTGGTAAACGAATTTTTCCAATTTAAAATACCTCATGATAATAATACATGTTCAACCAGTTTGAGACCGTCATCCAGGATCATCCGTCAATTGGTATGGATTCGATGACTGAGTGCAAGCCGGTGCTTAATTCAATTTGATGATGTCGGATGTGCAAGTGTGATTGAATTCCGTCAGCTGGATAAAAAAAGTATTAATGTGAATATCGACCTGTAGAAGTTTGTGGATGCGGAGCGATTTTCTCCTCTTGATTCGAATAGAAATTCAAATGACATTAATTCAGAAGTTTGCGTTTATTCGATGAGAAGTGCTAACTTGTGATTTGCGAAATTAAACCTCGGCGCAAATTCCAATTTCGTTCCCGTATCATGGGAGTTATGTAAATTCCCTTGTAATTTCGTTCCCCTAATTATATGGCGGCCGCACTTGTCAAATTGAAACTGCAACCAAACAATTCGTTAATGACCCAAAAAAAAAGTGAGCGCATTTTTGGAGCACGTGTAAGTCGAGGTACGGTAGGTGATAACAAGCACGTCTTTGTATAGCGTCTTAACACATAAAACTTGAAAAGCCAGGTGATACAAAGGGACCCATAAATTCTTGTATCAATACATAAGAGAGAGGATGATGGTGGCGTGAAAGTTATTCTGTTTGTTTTTCTTCGACACCACGTCATCCTTGTGAAAATCAGGTTATGAACGGGCGAACAAAAGATCCCGAGGAGGTTGTACAACACTGTGACTTTTTTCGAGCATCTGTCGGGGGCGTAATTGAAATATCCCCTCGCATGCTTTAGCGGAGTTAATTAGCTCCCAGAGAGATGAGGGCTTCTTGTAGCAGCTGGTAATGGACTTGAAGCTAATTATACAGTAAAGACACCATACAGAATGATGTTTTGTCATTCGGGAGAGGCACCCTCGCAACCCTATCGTAAAATGACAGGACTTTTGCAAGTGCCTTAACGAACCGCAAGTAACAAATTTCAACGCAGCCATGGTTTCCCCCCACTATAAAAACCGAACACCCTTCAATTTATATCAAGAACGTTTGCGTGTGTGACGCCCTTTAATTTTGAAACTGCGAGCATTAATCCACAAGTGACACTCCAATACGGAACTAATTTCGAGACAGTCTCTTGGCCCATCCTAATTATAGCGAACTTTATGTCACCGAGTAAACTGCTTAGTTTCAAAACGACCCGTTTAATTTTAGATGCGCTGTAGTTGCTATTGCAAATCTAATCGAAGCTTTTAAGCGAGTTTAATATTTAGCCGTGTTGACAGGAGCGGCTCGTAATCTCGTCAACAGTGCCGAAGAGACTTAAGTCGACGAGTTATCAACAATAATGTAAACCGGCACTTAAGTTACGGTTTAAAAAACCGCCTAGAATTTCGATATAATTCCATTTAATCGCGTCGTCAATTTTATTTTTGTTTGGAGCTTTTAAGAGAGGGAAAGATAAATGACCTGTTAATTCTTTTAGAGCTGAAGAAAATTGTTTCGGAAATAAAATCATTAATTGATGGCGCTGCCGAAACGGTCTTTTCATACTAAAGTAAGTTTACACATAATTCAGATTTCGATCTTGACGTTTTAGCACAATACATCGCCGGCCACACTAATGGCCTTATTTTCGGCTCGTTCTTTGTAACTAATAAAGAATGTTTTACATCGCTGAAATCACGTTCAACTTTCGACATGATTTTCCTTTTAGCCTCATATATGTTGCAAAGCTTCTCTCTGATAAGTTTTAATTTGAAACTTTGCATTATTAATTTTCAGCCACCATCGAGATAGCTGAGTTCCGACTCTTTACGAAACACCACCTTACTCTCACCAGTCTGTCTTTAAACTCACTCTTTGAGTCCTTGGCCACTGTTCACGATTGGATCAAAGCCAACAACATAATAATTAAAATAATAATAACATTAAATTATATCTAATACAAGATCACGCATAACTAAATTAATTTCAACTTTTAAACCTTTTTTTTTTTAATTGTATTTGCAAAGATTATCTAATTATTGCCAGTAGCATCATGATTACATAATAATGACATCATATTTCGACTATGGCTGTAATTACAAGAGCCATGACTTACAAGATGATTTAATAAAAAAAGTACGCCTAAAATAACTAGATTATTTAAATGTCAACATAAAGAAACAGAACTTCTATGTAAGCGAATACTTTGAAAACATTGAAAGGTGTAATTATATATTGTATAATTATATAATTTAATGTTAGGTTAATGATGTTATAAACTAAAATTTTTCAAAAACATCAAAAAGCGTATATTAAGTGTGTTTCTAGAGCAAGATTTAATTTTAATGGAATAAAACCATCACAGATATAATAAAAAGTGTAATTTAAAAGTTCTTTTGTCATATTAAATTTATTATACAATTAGAATTATATTTTGAATTAAATCTGTGCATCATTTTCGTCGTTATCATTTTTCTAAATGGTCTTATGAGTAACATCAATCGAGTAAATTTTTCATGCTATTTAAATCTTGAGTTATATTGTTACATCAAAAAAAAATTAAAATGGTGATTGAATATATGAAAACCAACAGAAAAATTTAAAACATCATCAAGGTCTCTTCAATGTTGGAAAAATTGTAACATCATCGTGCATGTTCGAAATAATATCTATTCACTGTTTCGCAAAGTTCGAGACGTTTGGATAAATCGACCAAAACATTCTGCGAAGTTTCTGATGTTATTAACCTTATCTTCTGGCGTTTATGTAGTCTACATAGGCAGTGAATAAATATCATTCTGAACATCTAAGTTGATGTGATACTTCTTACATCATGGTGGAATATTGATGTACATATTTTATAAATGCAGCAAAATTCAATACAATTCATTTTTTCAATCAATATTTTTGTGTTTGTTCCCATTAGTATCTGACATTTATCTACCATTTTCTCATTTTTTTGATGTGCCAATATAACTTAATGACATATTTAGATACAACATAAACAACTTATTCGATTGATGCCACAATTTAGGGTATTAACTGGAAAATGATTTTCAGTACGCATTTTGGATTGTATCAAAATTGTATATCATGTCACAAAAAAACTTTTAAATCACTTATATAGCAGCAATAATGAATTAATTCCATTTAAAAGTAAACACACTGTATATGTATAAAAAAATTTAATATTTATTGTTGTAAATGTTGGTCGAAATTTTATTGATACTACCATTTAAATAATAGTGATTTATATACCAAGGGAGCAAAGTGCATCATTTCCTCCCAAGGTTGAAGTTGCGCAGCGTCCGACGCGCAGCGGAGAGCATTTTACTTCACGATTTTTACTACGAACGTTTACGTTTTGGTACAAAATTGTGTTAATTCAACTTAAAGAACCAATATTCTAAATTGGCAGTTGGTCGTTCTCATGGTAAAATTACAAAACAAATAAGAAATAAACAACATTTGAAACAGATTTTCCGCGTCAATCGCGTACAGTTTCAAACTGATTCAGATGATTTAGAATTACTTCACCATATATTTTTGAAGA
>QDEB01022244.1:1045-13053 GCA_004193795.1 Asbolus verrucosus | reverse complement strand
TTCTATGAACTTGTTTAAATGTTTTAGTAAGTATTTATGTACATGTAAATTTTTTAATCCAAAAGTTTGGTCGTCTGCTGGAGATTTCCAATTATGAGTTTTATTAATGTTTGTTAAGTTTTCAAGTGTAATTTTAATGTTAAAATCTTTACTTTTGTTCACAATTTTTTTTTCAGTATATTCAATATTATTAGATATGGGTATATCTGACAAATATAATTTATTAAAACATTAAATGTTTTAATCTGGGTACTCTATTATTATTTAAATTTTGTCTATTTATAAGATTTTTATAAAAACTTTCCATTTTTGTTTATTTTCATATGTTCAATGAATTTATTCTTTGTATCGTTTTAATATTTTTGAATATATATGGTTATCTTTTGCTGTTGAGTGTCTTTAATTTCAAATATTGAGTTGTTATTATACATTGAACAGTATATTTTGTTCTTGTTTAAAATTAATTGCATACAATTGTGGATGTGTTTAGTATTTAGACCTCTGAAGTACTGAATTATTCGGCCTAGATCTTTTCTAATTTCATCAATTCCGTTGTTTAATCGATTTTGGGATCTATACAGAAGTTTTATTTCTTTCGCAGATTTCCTAAATCTAATATTAGTTACAGCTCCACAATAAATTATGTTATGTAATTCCTGAAAAGATGTATTGTTATGGATATATTTAAGCAGAATAAATTGATTTAAAAGTGATTTCTATAACCGCGACAAGTTTCTTTGAGTTTTTTTGCTTTGGTAATATTGGTCGACTTAATGGATCTGTATTACTGAGTGTTGCAGTAAATTCATTTTCAAGTGGTTCTGTGAAATGTGTTTGATAATAAAAATTAATAACATTAAAAACATTTTACCGTTTTTTTTTACTTTAATTTTTCTAAAATTTAATGCCTTTAGGTAGTCAAATCTAAGTGATTTGAAAATTTTCGTAAAACACTCTTTTTTGGTCAGTTATAACAATATTTGATCTATTCAAGTCCATTTTTTTTTGTTGCAGTCATAATACTAAATCCACACATGTATTTAGCAATGTCGAATAATAATTTAGTGATTAAGGTCATCATGGAATTTGTTCATGAGATTGTATTCGAGCTGATATCCATCTCGGTATCCATGAATTCCAGATGCGCTTCCGTATTTTATTCCACAGTCGGAGCAATGTCGTTAACACTTGGTACATGTATTGATAGACGTTAATCATACTACACACCACGGATTAGACAAGACAAATATACATAATGATATATACTGAAGATCTTATTAAAGCCTTTACTTGATCACGACAATTGAGAATAGTAATTACTTCTTATTAAGGATTTTATACCTACATATTATGTAATCATTTTCTTCGGTCAGGCGTGGAAAGCTTTTGGATTAATTGTAAAGCAGATTGTCTAAATTTTATAAAATATCTCTAATAGCATTAACAGTAAATTTTTTGATTTCAAAAACTGCAGAATCGTTCCCCACTCTCTACAAAACTAAAAATAATATGGTAGAGTATACTGTTGGGTGGTGACAAAGGAATGATTAATAATCAACAGATAAATGTAATAATGTTATTTTAACGAGAAAGAAAATCAACGCAGATCAGTCAACATCATATATACTACATAAATAACTCGTATGGGCAATACTGACATATATTCAGACGAAAACTTGGAAGAAAGCTTGGAAGTCGGAGCGCGTGAATCTTTAAACTCAGTGGATCTTTGATTTGTGTGGATCTTTGAACTTGATTTAATTTATTTGATCTGGGTGCAGAATCTGCACCTAATATTAGCGCACTCGCATTATTTTGCACGCATTTTCGTGTGAAATGACAATTCGAATTATATAAGAAAGTTTGTAACACGTAAAAATAGGGTCGTAACTATTTGGTTGCCTATATGTTAAAATACAAGGTGCAAATTAGAAATCTGCACTAGAGGTAGAGCAGTTAAAAAATTCGCTAGTCCCTAA
The DNA here is from genome assembly GCA_004193795.1 of Asbolus verrucosus. Classification (NCBI taxonomy): domain Eukaryota; kingdom Metazoa; phylum Arthropoda; class Insecta; order Coleoptera; family Tenebrionidae; genus Asbolus; species Asbolus verrucosus. The sequence continues at coordinate 11,074 of QDEB01022244.1, read as the reverse complement.
TGCGCTAGATGGCAGCATGTGGGCCTCAAGTCACTTCTTAAAATTTTGAAAGCTAATAACTCAGGCGCTAAATAACCGATTTTGATTTTTTTTCTTTGTGTACTTTGATTCGATGTTTGTGACAAACTGACAAAATTTCATCTTGTTATCTTAATTAATAATGAATGAACACTTTGAGCTATATTGCCCATTAACGAACTTAGATCTACGAGTTTGACAAAAAATCCGTACATAAAATTTGAACTCGATAGGTCAAAGTGTTCTCAAGTTATCGACGTGATGTCCTAGAGGACCAGCGAGCGAGTGAGCCAGCGAGGGACATGGACAAGATTAATAGCGCTCCTCACTAATGCTCGTACGCTAAAATAGAAGTATTTCATCTTTTTACACGCACAACACATATGGAAAAAACATAGCAACTCAATGTTACAATAACGTATTCCTATGGTTTTTTCCATATTAAAAAAAAAAGCACAAGTGTTGAGAATAATAATATTTATTGTCCAATAGAACAAAATTACATTTACAGGACAACTAAATTAAATGAAAGTAAATTAATGTGTGAACCAAAAAAATACGTGTTTCTTATTTGATTTTAATTCTAATCTGAGACCACGTAAGGTTAGTAATTAATATAATTTTTAAGCTAAAAAAACAACACTTCTTTTTGTTTAAACGATGCTCTTGAATTATTTTACAATGTCATTACAGAATTAATTTACAAAAGATTTCGAATGAAATCAATATGATATACTTAACTTTCTGTTGTAATCGTTGATTATAATTATATAAAATATTGGAGGAATGAAATACATCTCTAAATGTTTGTTTAACGAAATTATAGTGTTAGTATCTCTCATATTTCCTTATTTCTATTTTATAATTTAATTTATATGTTTGATATCTTTATGTTTAAAAAATAAGAGAGAAAATAACATTGTTCTCGTTATCTTAATATGGAATAATACTCTATATGACGACCCCCAAGGCGTATCTGTACTTATTGAATGTTTGCTTCAAGCGGCGACAACACTTTGAAGTTATCACAGTAACTGTAAAAAATATGTTTAAGATAAAAGAAATAAGTTGAACTAATACGAAGCAATAATGCAGAGTCATTCTCATCACCGTCACGAAAGTTTCAGTCTTTTATAATGCAAGAACTTAAGTTTCTTGTTCTGTAAGTGGAATCTGAAGAAAAATGTATTCTAGCATTCATTTCAAAGCGTTAAGTGTGTCGCTTGCGTTTTCCATGCCACTGCCCACCTATGGTATTCCCTCATCAAAATGACACTCCAAGTTCAACCATTTGGAATAAAAATTTCAATCAAAATTGAATGGGTGACCGTTTAAAATTTAATCCGATTAGGTACGTACACTTTTCTACTCTCAGTAAGACGAGCGAAATAAACTTTGAATTGAGCGTATTTAGGAGGGTTCTAACTGTCGATGGCGCACGGACTCGAAGATTGCGGCTAAACTTGCATATTTTTGAGCTCGTTACGAAAAAACTGTAGTATGATGATGGAAGATGAATTCATACACAAACACAAACTATGATATCGCTTTGTTGTCGATTTTCCAACTACAATGGTCGGTTTCGGTGTAAATTACAGGTCTGTGGTAACATGTCGACAGCTGAAAGCCGTCATCGACCGGAAGGGGATTCATGTTCACGGTTTGCATTATATTAATCGTATTTATATGTCGAGAAGACGTCAAGGCGGCCATGATTGTACCGCACCTCACACCCGCCATTACTTTTCCATTCTTTGCTTCTTTAATTAGAGTAAAAGCCATACAAAATTAGAGCACAAAGACCGCATCAAGACAGGTGGATGTTTGTTGAGTTTTTTCCTGCATCGACTCTTCGTACGGCCACCTTCGCACAATGGCGAAATTAATCAAATTAATTCATTTATCTGATCAGCGATAGACATCTGACATGGATACTATTTCTGTTCTACTTTATTCAAATAAAAGGTTTCACAGAGACAAGATCGATAAATACAAGTATAACGTAAAAGAAATATTTGCACATCGTAACACGCGTTCATTCAATATTTATGGAACACCGTGAGTGCTCATTAGGTGCAGCGATAATTGAATTACTGATAATGAGATCTATTCGTGCTGTTACTGATTACTTTTTGATGTTTATACCATGTACCTTAATGCGATAATTTCCAACATTTATTAATAATTTGCTGGATTGACAGTCCATCTGCAATTCTGCAGTTGGATTTTAAATTACTGTGTCAATTTCATTTGAGTCAAATATACTTATATTGTCGAATGAAAATTTAAAAAGATCAAGAATATTTTAAGATTATCCCCACATGTTGTTGGTGTTTTGAAATGACTGGGCGTAAACTGCGAGGAGCACGCCCCAGTAGTGCCAATAGCAGTTCTACTACTGGTTGTTGGCTTGTTAATTACATGTTTAATAAATTAAGTAACAGCAAAAACTGCTGAATAGATAGAACAGAGATAGATTTAACTACTGTGTTTGAAAAATCTTTAAATTTAATCTATTTTATTTCAGCCACCTAATAATTTATTCTCAATTTTAATTTAATATTTATAATTTCTCTATATTTTTCTGTTTAATACCATTTCTTTATTATTTATTTTTAAGTCTTTTTCTCTGAACCTTGTTATTATTTATTGAGTAGGTTTTTTGATTTATTTGCTATAAACTGCTACATTTTTGCAATCTCCTTGCCTTTATTTTTTTGCTTTTTTATTGAATCAAAGACTCCATTTTCTCTGGCCTTGCGATCTGTTCTAATGAATATTTGTTTTTTTTCCACACTTTACAACTTTCTTCTTGCTCAGTTTTGTTTTCCTTTTCCTCCTTGCATATCCTTCAACGATAAATTCAGCTGCCCATCTCCGTCTCATTTTCTTCCTACCTGTAACCCTAAATTTGAAATATGATTATTTATCATTCATCATACTAGTTAAATAAAATATTTTAAATCTTTTATTGTCTTTTGTCTATGCTTGGTGTTATGTACAATGTATAATTTTTAGATACCACTTGTTAATTAGCCACAGAATTTTAGCTTGATTATCCAACTGTTAGTTCTTATTTTAATACTTCTTGTTGATCGAAAATGTTTGTGACAAAGTTTTATTTTGGCATCAAAACTCAAGTGCTGGATTAATGCAGACCTAAAAGAATCAGTGGTAATTCGCATGGGTATAAGCTTGTTCAGGTATTTTGATCATATACCTAGAATGCATAAATCCAGAAAACTGATAGAACGAGTATATGAAAGTGCATTTTTTTTAATGAAAATGGAGTATAATTTTAGTTAAAATCTTATGATGTTATTTTAAATTTTAACACCTGATAACATTCTTCTCTTTTATTATTTAAAACAGCCATAAGTACCATAATTTAATATTTTTTTTTATAAATCATTTTTTTGTTAGAAATGACATCAATCTTACACTTGCAAATGGAAAATATCATAAATTTGCATGAGTTGATATTTTAAGCAGAAAAATTAAATAAAATCAAAATATTAAAATGAAAAAAATTGTTTTTTTTATAAAATACATAATACATGCTACAATAATAATATTAGAAAGACGGCGAAAGCTCAATAAAAGGCACTATGTATTGAAATTCTTTGTCAGATTTATAAATTCTAGTTTCATAATGGGCATTTTACCCACATCTCTGTTAATTTACATAAAGCTATCAAATTTTGTAGGTTTTATCTTTGACATCAAATTAAACTGAAAATCGAAGAAATCCATTATTCTAGCACTAGTAATAGTCGTAGCATTTATTTACCCAACAGAATCATACTCCAATTACAGGATAAAATTACATAAATTTGAGAAAAATTTAACAAGAATTAAACAAGATAGTAATAAATAACTTAAACTAATTAACATTAGTAAAACTGAATTTCAACTCAGCCAGGATCTTCATAAAATTTTGGTTCTAAAGGTCGCAGGATGATGAGAGCTTATTGGTAGTGCTCGTCAGTCGATACATCGGAGAACCACACTTGCAAGTTAGTTCTCCAAGTGGGAGCAGAAAACATGAAACGGTTTCTACAAAAAAATGAAGGTACATGAAATTTTAACTGATCAACTAAATACTTACAATCAATTGTATTGTTAAGAATGTTATAAAGTAGCTTGACATCCGCAACTGTGCGTCTATAGTTAAGAGATGGTGCAGATATTGACAACATTTCAGATTGATTAAATCCCCTAACTGGGAAATTTCCAAACTTCAGCTTCTGTAAGTATTTAATAAAGCGACGTTGGATACACTCAACGCCTAATTTTAAATAAGTATAATAGTAGAAACATACTATAGTATAAATAGTATAGTAGTATAGTAAACATAGTATAACCGTAGAACCATACTCCAGCCTAGATCTGACTATACAATACAAGGCCTTGAAGGTACGAACCATAATGAAGTTGAAACAATTTCTGCTAATGAAGCCTAAACATTTAGAAATTGTACTCATACAAAAACGCACATGCTCACCAAACGACCATAAAAATAAAACCCAAATATCTGACAATTGTATATCGGTTCAAATTAAGCCCGTTTAGGTTATAGTTAATCGCAACTGGATTTTTTCGCCGAGTAAAGGACATCACTTTACATTTACTGAGACTTAATTCGAGACTAAATAGCTACGTTATTGATGTCATCCTGAAGCATTGCTCAACCAGCAGTGTTTTCAATAACAGAGAATATTTTTAAATCGTCCACAAACAAAAGGGATTTACATTGCACAACATTGAATATATCATCAATATAAAGTAAAAACAAAAGTGGCCCCAGAGTAGAGCCCTGAGGAACACCAGAGTGTTGAAAATAAAAGTTCAAGTAATGACCTTTGTAAAATATTGAGTTCTTACGCCCAGCTAAATACCATCGGAAAAAATTTACTAATCCTTCACTAAAACCAATTCAAGAAACTTTATCCACTAATAAATTATGATTGACTTTGTCAAAGGCTTTGGTGATATCAGTATACACAACATCTACTAGATTGTTAACATCAAGATTATCAATTAAAAACTGTCTGAACCAAACGAGATTCGTAAGGGTAGATCGACCGAAAATGAACCCATGCTGAAAAGGATACATAATATGTTTTAAGAAACAAGATAATTTAGAATGTAATATTATTTCAAAGACTTTAGGGAAAGTTGACAATACTGCAACTGAACGATATGTCAATCACCATTTTTGAAGATAGGACAAATCTCGGCTGATTTCCAGAGGTTCGGAAACGCATTGGCTCCTATTGATAAGTCAGAAATGTGACATAAAGGACCTACAACATATTCTAAGCATATGTAATCAGCTGTCGAAATTCTAAGAGAAAACTGAATTTTCTCGCAACTGATTTAAGATATTGAAAAATACTATTTTCAGACCGCATTTCTTACCTCGACATAGAGGAGTGATATGACACACCCCCATCCCTTAAGCATAAATATAATATAATTTTAGACTGTATCGTTAAACGTTAGTTTCTTGATTCAAATCGAATAGATGCGTTTTGAGTAAACGCAAATGGCTAAAGAATATTTCATAAGAAAAACCGAATTTTCTGGAAATGGTTGGATATATCAATCCTACATCTTCAAATATGATAGGATTTAACATCAACAGATCGAACCAAATATAATTAAATCATCTATGGTACAATCTTCAATAAAACACAAGAGCCTACCTAAACTAACCTGATTAAAATTGTATGATCTAACCTGAACTGACCTAAGCTAACCTGAACTACTCTGACCATATTCTAAAAAGTCAATAACATTCATACATGCCTCTAACATTGAGAGTCAAAGTTAAGTAAAAATAGCATAACTTTTGTTGTTGTTTCTTGTTTTGTTTTTTGTCTCTGGTAAAAAAATTATAAAATTATTTGGACCGATTTTGATCAAATTTTATATGTTGGTTTTAAATTATATCACGAACATGATTCGACATTGACATTTAAAGTCGAAAATACAGGTAAAAAGTCACATAACTTTTTTACAGGGAAGGTCCATTTTGATAAAACATATTATTAAGGTGAATAATGTTGAGTCCACTGTTTCTTTTCTACATGACTTTTTTTGATATGAAGTTAAGTGCACATAAGTATTAATGTTAAGTGCGAATTCTGCCGCTATTACGGTTGATTTTATAAGAAAAACTGATCTCGAAAATTCATTTAGTTCAAAGGTACGTACACCTAACTCCGCCACTTCAAAGATCCACACACTTCGACTTCCAGGCTTTTTTAATAATTATAATTACCCACATCAGACTGAATACATGTATAGGTACATCTTGCATCGGTGTACCCCTTGATTTTTTCCAGTGCCAAGTTCCACCTAATAATAAAAAAGCGGACCGAATTGATAATTAAAGATGAGGGTGTTTGTTAACACACGTGATAGTGTTGCCATAATGATAGCATAGTCAGCTTACACGTCCATTGTGGGCAATGACTATGCAAACTTCTTGTAACAGCGGATCAGATCTTTGACATATTTTATTACATGGCGCTACCTACTTTTCAAAATGGACCTATTCATTATCGGAACACTCAGCCCTCATTATATCCGGTGATATAATAAGTTGGCACCTTCTTCCAGTTTTTGCAAATTTTCAAAAGATATATCTAATCAGACGAATGAGGTCCTAATAAAATATTTATATAGGGTTTTAAGTTACGGCAATAATGAATGTCTCATCTTACATAGGCATTGTTGGCGGTTCCGCTCCTATTCACATATCAGTTTTTATTTTGGAAACGTTTAATCCTTTCAGGCGCTTTGAAGACAGACCGCGTTAATATTGTTGTATACACATTACTGCAGAAATTTGAACTCGATTCGGTACCAGTGACATCCACAAAGAAGCCTCTAATCACGCGAGCCGCCCAAATCTCTTTTCATAAGTCTGCAGCAGCTTCAAAAAACCGATTCAAATTCTTTTATTTTTACTGACCACCTTAATTTATTCTGACTTTCCTTTTTGTTGCTTTTCTTTTTAATAAGTACGTTATCTGGGAAATCATGTGTATTATTTTTTATTAAAGTTTATTCCTACACATAACAATGAACGAGTACCTCTTAGTAGGTAAAACGGTGTGTAATCATGATTATGAATAAAATATTCCAGGGCAGGATCGGGTCTTTCAGCTGCTTGTCTCCCACGGTCTCTACCGCCTCCTTCATGGGGTTAATTTGTTTGCATGTTATGTTCTTCGGTTGGTAATAATATAACACTGCAATTGTCTTGTTGTTGCGATATGTAACCTAGTAGTAAAGAAACATTTTAGTAAAGAAATATTTTATAAGACTTACTTTGTTATTCAACCAGACGGTTACGATTTTATTTATTCCGTTGATTCCAACAAATGAAATGAAATCGATGTAATTGTAAAGCAGCGTGCTCAAGATTGTTATTTATCTTTACGGAGATCACAAATATTTCATGCTTTTCTTCTCCTAGTTTTAATACAGAAGCATGAGTCGCCACTCAGCATAAGTATATTGATTGCAAATATAAATTTAAAATTATTTCCTCGAAGATCATAACAAATTTACGACCATACTTATTGTATATTATTATCCATAAATCATCATAAATCATATTAATTTGTCAAATTATTAATACAACGTTTCAGTAAAAACGGAAAAACCTACACTCAAATATTTTATGATCTAAGAGATCTTCAACAAAACAGCGTCCAATATTAAAGTTTTTTTTATTTGTTTTGAAAGAATTGTTGAAGGATATGTTTTAATAAGTAAGCAAACCTTTTAAACTTATTTCCTTGTGAGAGGTATAGGTTATAAGATATAAATAATTGTTTTAAACACTATCTTCATGTATATTTCATTGATATTTTCCATTGAATTTAACAATATTTTAGCAAAAAAAGTTTAAACTGTTAAAATGTCTCCCTTTACCTTTTATATATTTAAACAATTTGAAATGGATTTAAATTTGTTTTTAACTTTTTAAAACTTTTAAACGGAAAAGACGTATTTCAATTAAGCAACATAAGTATTTAACAACTTTAAAAATATAACTATAATATATGACAAAGATACGTACAAAAAACTTCACTTCAAGTGCTTGGGTACCTATATGTACATATATTTTTTACGCAAACTCTGTATTTTGTCATATACAAAAATTTACTAAAATTGCTGTCTAAAATATTAAAATTGTCTTTGAGCTGCCCAAAAGAGACAAGTTTGGAAAATTCTGCTAACTAGTACAGTGTGTCACCTTTTAACTAGTAATATAAAAATTAGGTACATTTTTTTTTTCTTCTGACGTTTTAGAGCATAAGCCTTTTATATTATTATCGCTATCCAGTGGTAAAAGAAAAGTAAAAGTAAGAGTCATCTCATGATCTACACGAATGAGATTGTTTACATCGATAGTCAATTATTCTAGTATATCTCGTTTCACTGTTATAAATGATTTTAGTAATGTGAGTCAAAGTGTCCTGCTTGCATAAATTATTCACACTTAACAGTCAATTTTGAAAATAATATCTGCCTTAACGATTGTAAATTAGAAAGTAACTATTAAAATGAAAAATTATTTTTCATTTTATTACTTCTTTTCCTCATTCTGTAGCCAAAAATTGATATTTTGATACTAGACTTGGGAATTTTTTGCAAAAGTGTCGCTATTGTCATATACAGATAAAATGAAAACTATACTCACTTTCAAAAGTAATGTACCACCCAAAAAGAGTAAAGACACAAGGTTGAAACTTTTATGAGATATTGACATGGTGATGCAAAAAAATTATTAAATTTTGTAGTCAAAAAAACAACAACCATTAAGGAAAAAAATTTAATAATCCTTCAATTCGCCGCACATGCTCTGACTGTTCGGGGCTTGTTGCTAATTTGGTGGTCAATTTCCTTCTGTGATATCTCATCCCAAACCACCTCTAGATGATGTTGTAGCTCATCTAAAATGACAATCACAATTACTGATGTGCTGGCCGTTGTTTTTTCAAAACTAGATGACACTGTTGCTTCTTTATCAAATACAAAAAATTCGTAAAAACTGAGGTTGGAGGTATTTTAGCTCTTCGTTTTTTATGATTACTTATTAATAGATACACTTTGGGTAAAAATTGCGACGTTCTACATGCATTCTTTCTGAGTGGTGCTTTATTTTTGAAAATGAATATATTTATAGTGAATTATAAAAACCTACGGTATCCACAAAAACAGCACAAAAATTTTCATCGTATACATATAGATACCATTATAATTTTTATTACTTCCACTCTGCTTTGCTTTTACTTAAATTGCCATAGACATAATAATATATACTACGTTCTAAAAAAAATCTAACACCACATATTTATTAAAGAGTTTTAATGAAATTATCTGAAATACTGAACTCAGCGAGGTATAAAAACTATCAAAAATTTACATATCTTGTTTTTTATTCGGATGTTTTTTTCTTTTCTTATTATTACAAAATATCGCTTTTCTTTTATTGTAACAGCTTTAAAGACGAAAATAGGCATTAATTAGTATAGCATTTTGATTCTAAAAGTTTTAAAAAATGCCTCGAATTCAACGCAGTGCAAATTTTCAGCAGTTAAGCGACTTTGATAGGGGTTGCATATTTGATATGCAGGAGGAGGGTTTTCGGTTCGTGATATTTCCCAATGCTCTCAAAATAGAGAAAATAGACGTAGACCTGGATTAGACCGTTATAGATGCACTATGGACGTAAAGATAGAGCTCTTCGCTTTTCTGCTCTGAGGGACCTATTTTCAACTTTGCTGGGCATTGGAAACGATTCGAAGAGTTTCTGTGTCAATTATCTATAGAAGAATAAGATCTTTTAGCATCAGATCACACCGTTATGTTCATTTCATTTCGTTGAGCTGAAAGACTTGAGTGGTGTACGGAGAGACACCACTGGACCCATGAATTAAATTGTCTTCAGTGACGAATGTTTGTGTGGCACATGATAACCGCAGAAGA
>QDEB01022231.1:0-16427 GCA_004193795.1 Asbolus verrucosus | reverse complement strand
AAGAGGAAGAAACGCCTTTTCATGTTTTATGCGAATGTCCTGCTCTAACTGAGCAGAGATATTGGCACTTCGGGGTGCCAACTGCAGAACCGGAAGAAATAGCTTGTGCACCCATCACCACCGTTCTCCACTTTATGGAGAATGCGGGAGTGATGGAGTAGAAACGCATGAGGGGCACAATAAACTTAAGTTTCAGTGCAAGTGGGCAAAGTACCACAACCCGTGTAGATAATAATAATAATAAGCCGGCCTTATTTGTTGTTGTAAAATTTTGTTTTTGTATTTCTTGATCATACTGTACATAACATAACGATTTTTAATGTTTTAACTTTCTTCAATCAATTTTTTAGTTTTCACTTAGATAAGATAGAATTACGCATTGTTGGAAAAAAATTTCTACAGTTGGTTAAAATGTGGTGTTATTAGAAATGATGAAAGGGGAGTGTCATCTGTGGTAACTATTGCAGGTTCGGATTCTCATAGCGCCCGTCGACTTTTTTGTAAAAATTAAAAAAAATAAACGATGGAATTGAAATGAATGTATCAGTTTGGAGAAATAAAATTTGAAAATTTTCAAAAACAATGCAGATTTCCATCAATTTATTTATAAAAACTAAAAATAATTGAGATTTGTATTGTTATTTCATAATAGAATAAAATAAAATTTTTAATTTTGGGTAAAGATGGAGGGGGTGGAGGGCTGTTCACTCTTTATTTAAGAAGAACTGAAAATAATTAAAATAGTAAAATGTTTCGAAAAAAATGTAGAAACATGAATTTTAAGTCTCACTGTGCCTACTAAGGCTGCCAAGGGCCATGGGTGTGTTATGGTTATGGATGCGTGTCGATTTTTTAATTTTTAAATCATTTTACTCCATTTTTACCCCCTGCTCAAACATGTGTTCAAAGTTACGCATGCGTACCGGTCGGAGTGGCGCATTCGCTCGATGTGAATGTCTCGTTATGTCAGTGTGTGTGTACTGTCATGGTGCTGTTAGTGTTACTTTTTTGCGTAAAGTAGTACTATTTTGATACCGGATTCGGGGTTTTAATTTCAATTAAAAACGCTTATTGTTTGTGTAATTTCGTCGCCCGAATCGGACTTTTTTGTGCCGTAGTTATTTTCGAAAATAAACGGGTTGGTTTATCTATTTTCGGAAAGAATTTTTCTTAATGTGTGTGCAAATCATTTTAAAAGAGCGAATTTGAAACATGTCAAGCAAACACAAGCATGAGAAGAAGACGAACGTAATCAATCGCACCACCAGTGAGACTCTTAGGTTAGGAGAATCAGATCTTCGGGTTCTGCCGCAATCGGCATCCAGTTCTTTATCAATCCAATCTCTTCCCCAATCCAGAAAGAAAATTCAGAATTCGTCAAGTTCCTTTCAAATCACCGGTGTCAGTATGACCCGACTCGACTTCGGTGATGACTCTGCGGACGACCTGGATGAATCCCACACGGATGATATTTCGAGGGTAACAGATAACGAGACTCCAAGCTTCTCAGAAGACTCGCGAGACACAGACGACCATCCAATTTACGAGCCAGCAATCGCGCCAGCAACAACGCTCATGATCGCGACGGAGCCCCTTCAAACCGAAGTGAAACCGAAACCCCCTGATGAAGACGCAGGGGCGCGCTTCAAAGTCGTTAAGATGCCAAGTGCCACCCCCTTCAGTCGCGGGAGATGGACCTGCTTCGATTACTTGGATAACTCAGAACCGAATCTTAATTACATTCACTCTGATCAAAAATTCGTCAAACATTTCGATAATAATCAGGTTGCTCGTCCACCATCTCAGGCCACACATGTACAAGGACAAGGTAGTTCTAAGTTCCCTTCGGTTAACTATAATCAACCATTGATGACAACCGATGTCCAAATGGAGTCCTTATTTCGTGACAATTCATTTCTAGCTTATATTTCGCCACATTATACCGTGCAGCAAAACACAAATACTGTGGTTGCTAACAAACCTGCCGGGACTATGAAGAGTTATCCTCAGGGCTATTCATCAATCTTGTGCGAAGGAATCCAAGCCAGCGATGGAATCAAATTTTCTGAAACCACACAAATTCCAGGCCAGGAAATTATTTCCGAACAAAACCGGAAGGCTGCCACTCAACCATCCAATGTGAATGGCCAAAAGGTTATTAATTAATTAATTAATTTTTTATTCGAACATTCATCACGATATTTTCTAAATTTAATAAGTGATCAAGCTATATTTACATGTCAAATCATGTCACTATTTTAAAATGACCAAATCATTTCAATACAATCATTAAAAACAAACAAAAATGTTGTGGTAATCACTTAATTTGACTTTAATTTCGTCCACAGTGATAAAAAATTTGTTTGCCCCACTTTGCATTTAGTTGACGCAAAAAATTAGATTGGTTCTCGCAATAAAGTTGTAACAGACGCAATCCCAATAAATAACGTGTCAATAACAGACAATGCTTTCATTTTATTATGAATGAGATCATGAGAAGTGTAAATTTGCTTCTGTTTACACGCGTAGAAGTCGATACATCGTAATTATGAATCATCAACGACATAATTTACAATTTTTAAATAGCTCCTCCATTTTTACTATGTTTATTTATGATTGTATTGGAAAGATATAAGAATGAATGTAATCCAATTTAGATAATGAATGAAACCAGACACTTCTCGATGTTTGAGGAGTTTGAAATGTATATTAAATATTTTCTTCAATAAGCAGATTTGTTTTGTAACGAGAGCTCGCTTCAGCGGTCCAGCAGTAAACAAAGCAGTATATTTTTGTGTATTATAGTTTAGAACAATTATGCGCAGTGGGTTAGAAGGATAATCAAACTTATCTGATTCGATACTGATCATTTTGTTTATTTTGTGTATATTAGGTTTTGATGTTTTTTTTTATTAATTTCAGGACGACGTTCTCTCAGATATTAAAGTTGCCTTAACGTCCACGCCAGCTTCAAATTCTGGGTAAGTTACCTGACCACGTGTTTTGCATGTTGACCAAGCGATTGCTGTGAGTGAAAGTGTATTTGATTTTTTAACAAAGGCATCTGGAATTTAATGAAAGTTTTTTGTATAGTTACAAGGTCTTGATTTATTTCAGGTTATTTCCTGATAATCAAACCGAGCAGCATCAAAATTGAATTGTGAGGGATAAACAAAATTAAGTTTTTTTTTATGATTATTATGGGGTATTATGTTTAAAACTTTTTTTTGAAATTTTTTTTGAAACTCATAATGACATTATTTCCTTGAAAAGAATGAAATTTCATTCAAATGTTTTAAACAATCCAACAGTTTGTTTTTTGTTTGTGTTTTGTTAAATTTAGTTTGTTTTTTCTTTATTTATATTTTATATTTAATTTTATATTTTCGTTAAAGGCATTCTTTCACAAATAAGTTAGAAAATTGTTTTTTATGACTTTGCCATAATTTGTGAAAAAAATGCAAGTTAATTTGTTTTGTAATTCTTTAGAATTTTAAGACTGTTTCTGCAAGTCTCAAAACACAATTTGGGAATTGTTTTGTGATTTATCTATTGATATTAATAGTATTAATGGGATTTGTGATACCTTGTAACTGTAAGGAAATGTTTTGATTATGTGTATATACAGCGTGTTTAAAAAGTAATCCATCCTGGGGGTATCTTAAATATTGATTATATCGAAAAATGTTTTACATATTACAACGGATAATTTAATGATTTTTATAATTTCCATTATAAAAAATGTTCATTCGAAAACTTAACCGTTATGGCAACGCAACCGGAAGTGGTAAAAACATTGTCAAGGTGATTGGATTATTCACTGTAATATACCAAATAATTCACTTTGGTGTTTTTTTTTTTTGCATATGAACCGTATGCTTTTTACACGCACTGTAAAAGGAAGGAATGCTTTGGAATGGCTTGCTTTTATGAGATGGTTGGTACACATACTAACAAATTTTGTAATAGTTGAATGTTTATTACATTCCCATAGGCACCGCTAGGAAGTGTCATAGGGGGTGTTCACTTTTTTTACATTTTTTATTTAACTTTGCCCTTTCTTCTTGACCACCTCGCGGAGTCTGTTCACATTTAACAGTGTAATTTTAGCGTACGAGCATCATATTATCACAGTGTTTTATTTTTTATTTTTTGTTTATAAGTAGTAGGCCTGACAATTGATTAAATTTTACTTTTTTTTAACATTTATATTATATTGTATTTATTTATTTATTATTATTTTTTTTTTTAATAAAAAAGTTATATTTTCTGCCTGGTGAATTATTAAACCACAAATAAACCGTTCAAATATGAACTTAACAAGGATGCCTTATTTAAAGAATATATGTCGCAAATAACAAAACAAAATAATCGGGGTTAGCATTTGAGTGAATATTTTGTCCCAATTTCTTGTGTAGTGTGGAAAGTGTTCATACTTAGGGAAAGTGAAATTATAAAGACCTATCGGTTTAAATAGAGCATCATTGTTTGTATTAGTCAGTAATTTATGACATAGTAACTTCAAAGGTTTGGAGCTTGTTTGTAATGTTTGATTTTTTTGTCGGTGGTGGTTGTTTTTTTGCTTGATTTTGGGTTTTTGGGAAAAAATGATGTTACTGTTGTGTAATGTTTGGTGTATGGGGTGAAATAATTATGCGCGTGGTCGACGATAAGGACCTCGAAAGAAAGTCAGAACGCCGGCGTCAGAAATGAATCGATATCACAAGTAAAATAGACGCAGTATTACAAGTGCTACCGCAACATGCAATTTTCTGCTTAAACTAATGACGACAGAACACCGCGAAATGGTGGAGAGCCCTTTAAAGGGCTCTGATGAAGAACTACCGTTAATTCTCCCTAGTCATGATTTTAACGAAGCCACTGTTTTCGCTGTGTATTGCTTTATAAAAAAATTCGTTGAGTAAGTTGCTTTCGCTCCCTCTATACTTACAAGTCGCGGTGTTATTGGAAAATCCAATTGCATCAATAATTGAAAAAAGTGTATATAGTTCCTATTTGTAATAAGGCATGTGTACACATTGTTATTTGATTGGATAAGATATAGATCAAGGGTTTTAATAATAGTTTCACATTTAGGTCAGCTCCCAATAACAACAACATTGATAGAAAGATTGAAGAGGCTTTGGTAAGTATAATTGTTCTATAATAATAATGGACTAAATGGACTGTTAAAGGACGCTGTGAAGACACATTTAATGGTGGCAGTACATAAGGAAGTAGATTTTTTGAAGACTCGGGTTAGCACGTTGGAGGGCCGCGTTAACGAGCTAGAAATTGAAAATTCGATTTTAAGAGTTAACTATTTATTGTTTAAATCCTAAAAAAGGTATTTTTCTAATTTAGCTATCGTTTATGTATAACTTTTCTGTTTGCATGTTGATCTCATTATTTTCTACTTAGATTGTTGTTCCTTTAAAAGGATAATTGTTTTGTTGTTAATTTTTACCTTGACAATACTTTCTAAGCAGCATATTGGTTGCTTTATTAAAAACAGACTTGATTCTGTGGTAAAAACTAATGTATAGATAATCATCAATATTCAATGTGATCTGTTGATTTTTTGACAAATAGATTGCATTGAATTGTTCAAATATTTTAATCGTAATTTGTAATTTTCTTGACCTTTCATTGATAACAATTTAATAATTTATCCATCTTCCTGGCATTGGCTAGGACGTCACAGCTCTTGACAAATCTGCTATTTCCTTGCACATCATTATGAAATATATATATTAAAAAAAAAAACAATAACATGCCATGCCAGTAAGATGGACTCGAGTTCTGTCCAAAATGAAACAAACGGAATGAATTAGAAGAAGTGATATGGAATGTGATGTTTATGTTAGGGTTTTATTAATTGTAGTTCTGTATCGTAAGGTGGCTAATATTGTCTGTGACAATACTGATGGACTGGTTTCACTTTTTTAACAGTTAGGTGTGGTGTAGATTCTGAGTATTTGAATGGTATAACTGTGCATGGTAAGGATAAAGCGGAATGGTTTCTAACTTGATCTGTGGAGGTGTGCATATAAAAAGCTTTATGGTAGAGTATACCAATAATGGCTGTGCTAGGAATTTAGAATACTCTCAAGAGTAAGTGATAGCATATTTAGTTTATTTGAAAATTTTCTATTTTCATATAGTTTCATTTGACAGTATTAATCTAACAGAGTTCAATAATTTTACTGTAGCTTTCTGAGTATCCACAGTGAAAGCACCATTTAGGCGTAATGGCTCTTTCACACCGAATGAACCACCAGTTTGGTAACTAAACTCTCACCTCTTGTTTGACATATTAGTGAGATTTTGTTATTAGTCATTACCTTAATTTAATCTTTTGTTATGTGGTTTTAATGCAGATGCTCTGTCATCTTTTGTGCCATATTGTTTCATCAGCATTTTAAAGAGAATTGACCATTGTCATTTTTTATTTGTGTTCTCTTTAATAAAAACATTAAAACGTATTCCGTCGTTTCAGTATGCCCCTCTGTATTTAAAACATATAGTTTACAATAGTAATTATAAGGAATGTAAAATATAGACAACAGATTTCAGGTAAGTGCGTGATAAAAAATCTTTTTATTTGAACTTTTTTTTGTCGTAGTTTTCAATACGGCCATTAATTTTTCCGTTTTATGAAGACAGAAAAAATATATTTCATGCAGGTAATTTGTACTCTGCAGCAAGGGTTTATCTGATCGTTAAATACATCAGGCGAATATGAGGGATCTCTCATCTTTGCATTAGGTATTCAGTTTTGATTTTGATAAGTTATAATTATGAAAATACTACTTGCCACACTGAAAAGATTATTCTCAGAAGTTTTTAAAAAGCATCAGATAGTTTCAAAAAAAAAATCGTTAACACGAGAAAAGCTAAAAGTAGAACACGAAATGAATGAATTTCAGTCATACACGTACAGTGAAATTGGTGGATGCGAGGTTTTTGTAATTATACATTAATGAGAAAGCGAAAACGGTAGATAAAGATAATCCGATGAACCAAGTTGCCTTCATTTAAATATTTCAGTCCTTTCAAACCTTTGAAGGGGTATTTATGAAGTTAATCCCTGGTTTTTCATTATTCATCAGGTTGAAATTTAGAACCCTGATACTTCTATAATCTAAAAATCCCTGATAAAATGAGGATTTGTGTGCCAGATTATATTCAACCATGGTCCTTGCAATAATTTATATTTAAATAAAATTAACAAGGAAACAGATTGTGTTAAATTTTTGGATGACTGCTCTTGCCGCTGTATAATAAAAACAAATTTCCAAGTATGTAATTACGTAATTACGTAAGTAATTACAGATTACTTTAGTGTCTTAAAAATTCGTGACTTCAATTTTTTTAAATTTTTGTAGTAAAAAAATAAAATGTGAAGATGAAGCTTTCACCCTTGTTGCTATCTGATTAACTAACTAATCAGATATAATACCACATAATACCAATAATAATAATCACATATAATACCAAAATTGGTGATATTAACTTTTTATATTAATTTGGCAATATTTGATTCATAAATGTATATTTTGAAAAAGAATAAAATGATTTTTTTCCAAACTCTACTTAGTATGTGCCGCAAGTGTTCGAATAAATCAGAAAAATTACCAGTATAAACACAACTTATTTAGGAAGGTCAAATAAAAGTCTAGAAAGTACTAGAAAGCTGTTAATTTATTAAAGGCAAAGACATAATTTAATGTTAAATAAAAAGATCAATGAGGTAAACTCATGTTACAGAATAAAACACTCATTTCTATAAAATCGCGCTGATATAAATCCACAACCAATAATTAAATATTGCTTTATCATAATAGCAGTAGATGATAGGAAGTACGAATTTACAAATTTATGTATAAAATTGCTTAAATGTGAAAAATTAATTAAAATCTAAGTTAAATACAAAATGATTTAGCCCTTGCTTTCCACTATAATTGTGGAGAGGCCTTTTCCTGGAACCACTGTGGTCTTATATTGCTCAGGAACTGGATATTCCGTCTAAAAGAAAAACCATAAAAATGACTTAAATCAAAAAAACAAAACATTAACACTTACATAATCACCATTTCCTTTAGGTACAAGGACATTCATTTCTGATGATTTTGAACTGACAATTTCAACATCTAAAGAGTCAGGACTCAAGTACATTTGGCAACCGTCGGTTTTGTCTATAGATATTGTTGGAACTTTTCCAAGCACCTACAAAATTGAAATTTAAACCACCTGCTAATCATATCTTAACCACATAATAAGTACCTGCATCTGAACAGACTGGCAATTGATGAACTCCATAGCTGATACCAAACTGTCAAAAACTACAGAGGTCTTCTTACAAGAATCCAGCGTGATGGAATTAAGCTTCCCTTTGATGACGACAGTAGAATCTGTACATCTGAACAAATACACCACATTATTCATCTCAACGTTTTCCACCAGAAGATTATGATTCCCTTTTTGATATTCCTACAACAACATTGTTCAACACGAACTATTAAATTCATTCAAAAACCTTACAATAAGCCACTTTTTGCCTTCTTTTACAAAAGAGGGGGGTTTATCAACAACAGGGGGAGCACTCACTCCGGTGCGTGCTGGAGTTTTAAACGGCGCAGGACCTTCTCTCAGGGTTGGATTTTTATGTGTCTGCATTTCAGAAGTAACTTTCTTAAGATCTGCAATAAAAAACAATCAAACTTCTGTTACTTGCAATCACAAAAACTTACTTCTTGTGATATTTTCGCCTTGGTTAATTTGAGCAAATAAAGCCGACCTGTCTGCATCTCCACCAGCTGTAGAGGCGGCAGAAAAGTCAGTAAGAACTGGTGGAGGAGGTGGGCAACCTGGCGGAGGTGGAGGTGGTGCCGCTACACCTTTGCCCGCCCAAACCAAACCAGTGGTATGATGCTGCTTCACAAATGCTTGAAGTTCTGTCAATGTCTGAATCCAAGCTTTAACCCACTCAACGTGTTTTTTATCTTTTTCTTTCCAGTCTTTTAGCACTCTATTCGTATAGAACTGGCCGGCATCGTTCATTTCTTTCACATAAGGGGCAGGGGCGGGACTCTAAAACACAACCAAATGCAACAAAAATAAAAAAATATATTGAGAAAACTCACCACAGTGACCCATCCCAAGGCCGGTATGCTTTCGCTAATAGCCGATAGGTGGTTGAAAAACTTGGACGATCGATTTTTTTCACGAAAATCTTGTATTGCACTGATCTGATCACTTGTGGGTTTCAACAGGTTTATGATTTCGGGTTGACTGGGTTGTTTGGATTGACTAGCCAAAGTCAAGTACTGGAACTGAACTTGAAAGGCGTTGTGGACTAGTTGACTATGTTGTCCGACATCACCACCAATCTGTTGTGATATCTGGAGGTACTGTGTCAATGGCCCCTGAATGATGTTTGTGAATCCCTGGACACTCATATTTACTTCTTCTGGAGAACTGATATTCTTATAATTACTAAAAATGCATAATTATTGACGAATTTTTCGACTCAATCCACACTTACAGCAGTTGTTCAATAGGAAGGCAAATTTTTTCCAAACGAGATGTTACACTTTCTAATCTACTGATTAGTTCTTCCAAATCTGATCGGAGGCAGCTATCGTCTGTAACTGGCAATAAATCTAATTAGTGTTGCTTATAATACACCGGATGACGATAAATACAAATTAAGCAAAAACTGCGGGAGTTATATAAATAAAATTACTCTACGTAGAATTATAGCTACAATATTTGTTATTTATTTAGATAACTTACTATCTAGAAAAACGAGTACTTATATGGGTTTGTTAGTTCATACTGTGTGATGCTGATGCTAGAATGAAATGATGAATCATTACCTGAATCATTACCTAATTTGTTCATAACTCAAAAACTTCAGTTTCGCATGAAGTACTTTATCAATGTGATTTGATAATTTTATCAAGTGATAACATATAGTAAGTAATGCTACTTGCTAGTAATTCCTCCTTAACGGCGACTTAAATTTTAATTGATTAAATAAACAACTAGAATGTTTATAGCAATTAAAAATAATACAATGGTAACTTTATTCTTTAATTATCATTAAACAATAGAAAAATAAAAAAAATGTTCACGGATGAAATACTTTAAATCAAAAAGAACCAACTATTAAAAATATAAAATCTAAAAATACGTGGTAACATCAACATAAACGTTGTTATAACGTACATAATTTTCCATAAATAAAATACCAATTCGATGAAACAGTTACGCGGTTTAGACAAGTACTTACAAATTATGCTCGTTATGTTGAAAAAAATACGTCTTGGTGAGTTCGTTCAAGATGTAAAACTGAAACCATTTCGTAAAGATGAGCAAATAAGTATTTTTGGAATGCGTTGGCAAATGTTTTTCGACTTTTCAGCTAATGCGCGAGGTGTAATCTCTAATCGAAAATAATCGTTTCATAACTAATTTCCAACACAAAATTCTGTCTGTGCGGTGGTTCGGTTTTCAATTAAATTGATAACAGTATTATAACAAAACAACTGCTTAAAAAGAATAATGGAAAAAACACAGTAATCGGGCGTAATTCCATAAATTTTTTCTGTACATTTGGCTAGTGATATTTAAAAACAATTATGATATAATTAGCTCTATAATTTTGAAAAAGAACTACATAAACTATTTTTCAAATGATGTCATTACAAAAAAATTTTAACAACGACAACAATAATAATCATAATAAAAAATTGCGATAAGCTTCGTATAAATCACGTATTATAATCAGTACTAATCAAGAACATTGTATCACGCAATTTTGAAATAAGTGATTTTCGACAAGCTGAATTGTATCAGATTTATTGCTAATTATCTACTTATAATGTGAATACTGATAAAATCTTATATAATTTAACAAGTGACAAATGTACAATACGTATAGAAACTGCTGAACTCAAAGGCCTTTAACCCCTGAAGTTGCTACACTTACACCTCTGTTCTGGAGGGATAAAATTACTTTTTTTTACCAAGAATGGAACTGATTTGTATACATTTTACCACCGTTGTGTCAGCGCATTATTGTATTGCTGACCGTTACAGAATATTTCAGTTATTTTATCTACATAAGACATAGTAAAGACTTTATTTGAAATTATGTGATCATGTTCACTTCATATGAAATTATTGAAAAAATTATTAAGTTGGTCTGAATTAGCAACTTCATTTTGTGGCTACTATGCTATTTTTCAGCTCATATTTTGGGATTTATTTAGTCTCTGCATCGATTTTGTACTTTTTAAAGAGTTTTGATCCTCACTGAAGTGTCAGGTACCTTGATAAAAACTTGAGGTCCCTATTTAAAACCCTAAGTCTATGATTTCGGAATTTTATATTTTGATTTATTTGTTGCATTCCCAAGAAGTGAAAGTTTCAAAGTTCTAATTTTATTTTCGCTACAGTCGCAACATTGATGGATTATGCTCTAACTCAATTCAAGATTGTTCCGACGGATGTCGTGCTAAATTTCCGAAATTCTCAGATCTGTCACATTTACATGTGTTAACTTGTTTCATGAAAAGAGATTTGAAAAAGCGATCGAAAACTTACTAAGCATGTTATTAGCAAAGAGATTTCGAGTCACGTCTTCTATCTACGAACAGCATACAAATAAGATGTGAATAGTCACGTTAAGTAGGTCTTTATGTTACAAGCAATGTTACAAAAACGTGAAGATAACAGTAAAAGTGCGGTAGTTTTTTACATATTGTGCACAATTCCTGAAGAAGTGATGCAGAACTAGTCCATTGCAGAGATTGAAGTTTTTTATAACCGTCGTCGACACGAAAGAACGGTTTTATTGCGACGGACCTAAGTAATTATCGTCATCAATAATTAAGATGTGACAGTGTAATTACAGGTGGTTGTCAATTATGAAGAATGATTGATGGTGTGTAGAAAGTCTGAGATGATGTCGCGGTTGAGTCTCACCTCCGGCAACGACCGGTCCGAAGGGGTCGAATTTGACCCTATGTTCTGCAGCGTGCTTTGTGAGGTCGATGATTTCCGAGAAGAGCCTGTGCCTCCTGAGGGCAAGTTCGTCCTTGCCTACAGGAGTGGCAGGTGGTGTGACAGGTGCTTCCGAATCAAGAGTTTCCACGTCGGACGAATCCCTGAACCACTTTGGAAGAGGTGGATGGCCCTTTGCCCCGCATGTCCCCAAATTATCCGCGAGTTTCACGGCGGGGCCCACACCTTCACAAAACACTTCATCGTCGTTGTCGGAAACGACCAATTCTACTTTGCCATCGGAATTGGAATCTCTTTTGCTCCCGTTAACGGAATTGTCTTTGATGATGTTGTCTAATATCGGCAGTTCGTTGGTGATCTTTTCGTGGTTATTGAAGTTGTTTGTTGTTACAGTATCACACTTTGTTTTACCCGCATCTGTTTGCATTGATTCGTTGTTATTTGGTTTACTTTTGCACCAACAACACTTTGAGAACATTTGTAAATTTGTTTAATAAGGCAACTCCATCAACTCTACTCCAACATTGCCATAAAATTACGCTATTATTATTCATAACGTCGACATTGTTAAGCATCACACACACGCGAGATGAACATCCTGATCCTGATGGGGATCTGGAGGAAACGGGTAACGGGGGTTATTAAACGGGGACGATCGTGTTTTCTAGGACACGGTACGAAGCGCAGATGCCTGCGCCTTTAGAAACCGCGCCCTTGCCATCTAAAACACAGAAATGATCTCCCCACACGAATACGAATAGGTCACAATTTATTTATATAAAAATATTTGGGAAGGTTCGAGAAACAATACCGCCAGCTTCTTGGTTAAAAGTTTAAAAAACCCTTGATTACCCATCCTCGCGATCAATACAGCCTTGCCAAGATGTAACCCTACATTTATTGCAACCGTAAAAACAAAGGCGCTGACAAAAAACTTTAATTAATCATCCTACTACCGATTGTTCTACATTTTCTCACTAAACTTTGTAATTTCTTCATTATATTTTCAACCTCAACCGCATTATTTCGCTTCAAATTTTCTTATCTTTATTGTATTTCCAACAAACTAAACTATTTCAATCAATGAATTCTCCACCACATAGAGAAAAACTGTGGAAACGTTGATTACTACCGACAGATGGCCTTTGACAGATTATAGACTGTAATTTGACTGTCCTTTGTGTACAGAGCGCGTTACACGTGAGCATCCTGTTCATTTTCATTATTTCCAATCGACATGTTAAATATAAAAGAAAAGCGTTTAGCGAAATGAAAGGGAACCGAACAATTAGCCACTTAACAATGATCGATGCTTGATTATTGAAGCGTTTCAAAATTATCCTGAGTATACAATTTCGGTTCAAAAAAATACTCACAAACATGATATCAAAACACTGGAAATAAAGCATAAAGAGTTTAAGCTAAATGCAAAACCCTCCAGATGTTTAAATATTAGCATGGTGGTCTTTGTTGGTTTACCCTGGTGTTAACTCTAAATTACCGTGGTTCTTGTCCTTATCAAATTTCCAGCAATGTACATACAACATCATGTACAAACATAAACAACGCTTTCTGTCTTAAATTAACTTTCATCTAACAACAAATTTGTAAGACAAAGCAAACCGCATACACAACACACACAAAGATAGACAAACAAATCGAACTATAATATTATTAAAAAAATTTCAGCTACGAGTTCTGGCTCAATTTTTAGGCTTTTTGTAAAGTATCGATTGTTCGATTGTTTCATTAACGAAATAATCAATTTATTTGCTGAAAAATTTACTTTAGTATTTTCTGGTGAAACATTGATTATCAAAATTTATGACGCAATTTTTCAATAGACTTTTATGTATTGGATAAACGTACGTACCTGGTGTAAAATAAAACGAAAGTAAATATGTAAATGTTATTGATAAACCAACCAAAATTGTACAATGCAATTTTAGAATACGTTGAAAATGCTTAAATTTAATCAAAAATTCATCGTTTTAGACCCCTCAAAATTAGAGAGAGCCCAAAAATGCAGCAAATTTCATAAAAAAATCAATTCCTCCAAAAAGTGACAAGTAACAACAATTAGAAAATTCAAAAACTCATGAAAAAATGACATCTAATTTCAGGACCAAACCGTAACAATAACTCTTTTTCGTATATTGTCTCATCACTACCTTTATAATAAACCACATTAGATCTCAAAACTTTTGAAACAGTACATGTTTCTTCGTTATAAATCTAATTACAATAATTATAAAAAAAAGATATAACATATAAAAGAGTATTGCGTGGAAATGAGACATGAATTTAAATATATTTTTGCTGTTACAGATACATTTTCTAAGCATATGCTTGAATCGCTTAAAAACAAAATCAGGTCCTGAAGTAGCTAAAGCATTCTTAAAGATTTTTGAACAAGTTGGTCTACCTAGAGAAATACACGTAGATATTGGTAGATTTTTATGATGAACATATCTATGAAATTTTTGAAAAATAGAATAGTGAAATGTACAGTACAACAAATGAAGCATATATGGTTGAAAGATTTAACAGAACATTGGGAGAAAGATTAAAACCATTTTTTTAAGAATGGAAGATGAAAGATGCTTTATCAACAATTATAGAGAAATATAATAATTAAAATGAAGCCAAAAGATGTACACAAGAAAAACGAAGAAATGTTATATTCAATTTATAATTATAAGAAAAAAATAAAAGACCCTAAATTTGATTGGAGATAGAATTAAATTATTTTTTATACATTTAGAAATAAGTTGTAAGTTCAAAACAAATTGGACAGAAGAAGTATTTACTGTTTCAAAAGCTTTGAGATCTAAGGTGAAGCTATTAACGAGACAATTTACAAAGAAAGTTACTGTTAAAGTTGTTATAAATTTTTGGTGATTAAAGGTGGTCCAGAAATTAGATGTCATTTTTTCATGAGTTTTTTCGTGTTATTAAATCTTCGAATTATTGTTGATTCAGAAATTACACGTCACTTTTTGGGAAACTAAAGGGTCTTAAAGAATTGTGGGTAAAAAGGGGTATGTGAAAACAATTAATTTTTTATTAAAACGGGGCAGTTTCATCTAAAAATGCATCTTTCAATGTTGGTTGGCTTACCAAAAACATTTACGTAATTACTAAAGAGTGATACCATTTGGGATGAATACGTAAATGAGAGAATAATGTAATTTATATGATGAGATAATCGAGTTTTGTAAGTGTAATAACAATAACATTTTTATTTTAATTATAAAAGAAAACGGGCCTTAGTTTTCACTTATATAATATACCTTGTTTACAAACAGAAATATAAAGAGTTTTATTTTATTTTCTCCTGTTACAATTTTAATGGGTCTGCGTAAATAACCACAGGATATGAATTTTGTATTTGCGATTATTTTATCTTATTACAATAATTAAGGTTGCACTTATCAAGAATTTCGCGATTGTAACACATTCTTTATTTATGATAAACATAGTAACATTTTTTCTTTTTCTCACTTGGAGAGATTCATACCTATTAACAATCCATCTATTTATAAAGCTACTATTTATATAGATATATTCCAATTGCACATATATATTTTAAAGATGCCAGATTTCGTTAAATATTAGCAAGATAATACGAAGAAATTGGTTCATTGGATTTGCAAATGGAAGGGAAAATGTATAGAAAAAAAAATATTTGCACAAAATTTTGCTCAATGAAGTTTCTGATTGCTCTTTTTAAGTGTTTACTTTTGAGAATTTATTGTGATGAATTAATAATTTAAAATATTTGTTATTATCAGTGTTTCGAACGCCCACCGAGTTTTGGCAGTAGATCACTGTTTACACACTGATTTAATTTTATGAATACATATTGCATTATGTTACGTAATTGCAATTTTGGTCTAAAAACAGAATCGTTGAATAACCAAAATCATGTTGTTAATGCACGCCATACTGCCGTGAAAGCGTTATGACCTTGAAACCGTTATGGGAATATTATTATTGTCATTTGCACTATTTATTAAAACAAAATATTAAAAAAAATAACTGTATGACATTAACCGTAGTATTAGCAGAAACATTTCAAGGTCACGCTTTCACGGCCGAATGGTATATACAAGTGAGGTTTTCTATTAGCAACTGATCTAAAAACAATGCTGTTAGCTAACTTGATTGATATTTCCTGAACAGAATCGAATTTATACATTTATATATTATCATATTTACATATCCTTTTCAAAATGTGGACCAATCATTATTTCAGTACCTTCTCGTTACATTATCTGAAACAAAACCTGGTACATTGAAGTTAATCAAAACCATTACAAGTTTCTCGATTTAACTCAAAAATATAATCAGACAAGGGTCAAGATTTATCCATTTATCCATATATATATATA
>QDEB01022176.1:0-14086 GCA_004193795.1 Asbolus verrucosus | reverse complement strand
GGAAAAAATATAAAATTTGAGCAACCAATCAGTTTCGGTTAACGCCGTTTCCCTAGCGCGCTTGTATACATTGTGATAAGATATAAAGTTGCAACTTTTATTATCACTGACTTAATTTCATTATTACCGCAGAACAACGACGTTGTAATTTATAAAAAATCAACAGCACGACACACCAGAGTAAGTATGACTCATCCTTTCGTTTATTATTACTTTAATTTGGTGGGACTGCTCGCCTTGAAAAGTTGTAAAATGAAATTAGTTTAAAGAAAGCTGTCTTGTTGTAAGTACCTGTTAACTCCTCAACCGCCGCTTAAAATCGTTTTTTTTTGCAGTATGTTTCGACCCAAAAGCGCTACGTCTCGACAGGAATCTGAGATGGCCGCGAAAAGTCTTCGTGAGCTGCAAGGTGCGGGTGCCGGGGCCGACCCCCTTCACCGGCTGCGGTTGTTGTGTCTGTCCAGGGGGGCCAATGGGATTTTGGGCTTGGGGAGGATGTTCAGGAGGATGGACGATGATGGCAACAAACAACTGAACCAGGACGAATTCGTCAGGGGGCTGCGAGAAACCGGGCTCGAGCTGACGGACGATGAAGCGAATGGTCTTTTCCAGAAATTCGACGACGACAACAGCGGCAGCATCAACATGACCGAGTTCCTAGTGCACGTCAGGGTAATTATTTTTTAATCAGTTTTCCACATAATTTGTAATCGATTATTTGCGCTGATTAAATTTTATTACTGTTCGATGTTTAGCGGTGATGATTAAATCATAGCATGTATTTACCAAAGTGTTAAATAATAGCAAAAAAATGAAAAAAATAATGTAATTTTATATAAAAAAGGAATTGGCGTTTGCCGTTGATACGAAATCTATTTTCGGACGTTATCGCTTGATTAACAAATAAATTTCATGTTTGCGATATGGTCCGTTTCATTTTATAATTCTAATTATGATTACTTTATTTATTCGGCGTCTTTTAAGTCTAAATTATTACTCTGCCAATCTGATTATACATCAGGAAATATTTTGTTGAATTTGTTATTACATAACCATTCTTCTATTTTTCACATTACACTCGTTATTCCACCAACACTTTTCATTCACTGTCTAATTGCAATAAAAGTCACTTTTACTTCATCTGCTACGATTCTCCAAATTACATTTTTTAAATATTTTTTTCATTCCTTATTTGCTTCTTTTCCTTCATTCGCAGTTCTCTTAACCAATTTCTTCTTCTGTTGTTCTTCGTTCATATTTCTCCTATTTGTGTTCTAGTCTACTATATTTATATTCTTACTTATTTTATTTTAACATTTCACTTTTTACTTATATGTTTCCGTATTTCTACTTTTGTATAAAGGTCTTTTTTCATTCCCGGTTTTATATTTTCTCAATTCAAGCTTTTCGTAGTATGTTGTAATTTATTTCATTCTTTTTTTACACTTGTTTCATTTTCAAATAAAATTTCAAAATCAGTTGGTGTTTTTGATAAATAAATTTGACGCCATTTCCGGTCAAATTTTACTGTAATAATACAGTTGATTATTAGTCGATATTTCATCACAAATCCGTTTTTGCTGTATCAGATACATCTACATTACATTATTGTTAGTCTCTCCACCAAAAATTATAATGGAGTAGCTATCTACATTGTACATTGTGAATACATACATATCGATTATAATATTAGAATTATACATAAAAATCAATATTAGAAGCCAGCTCAGTGTCTAATAATTATAATTAAATTATCAGCATATCAAGGTCAGATACCGTGTCAAAGTATGTTAAAGTTTCCAGTTTGGTGTGACGTGGAAAATGCCCTTTTTCATTGCTTTAAATTTAGTATGCCATGAATAAAGCTATAATTGTTTTGATCATACCGTAGATTTTTTTGTCGTGTTATAATGCATTTATCTTTTGACTGATGAGCCTATTATTATTTATCAACATGTATCATTGTTTGTTAATTAATTTAAGGCATTAATTAAAATCACTACTGACCTACATCGACATCCGATCTAAATATAGACTTGTAGTAAAACTTGAACCACTCCACCGGAACAAAATTCCAAATTTAGCCACAATTAAGAAACTCGTTGCTGGCGGGAATATGTTGCTATGATCATAGTCCAAGACCGCTAAAATAATTGGAGTGCACAATTATGACGTGCATGTAAACGAGCCATTAAGCTTAAAGTTTCGTGCAGGCTTAACCCACTTTACGTTTTAGCCTCCGATGTCCGAATCGCGCAAAAAAGTGATCGAAGAAGCCTTCAAAAAGATGGACAAAACCGGGGACGGAATCATCACCATCGACGATCTGAAGAACGTGTACAATGTCAAGGCGCACCCTCGCTACATATCGGGAGAAGAAACAGAAGAGACGATACTGAAGAGATTCTTGGCCAATTTCGAACAAGACGCCACCAGGGATGGACAGGTCAGTACCTGGACTTTCTATTATTTATCGTGAATTGTAATATCCGTGCTGTGTTGCCAAGTGAAATCAATAATGGAACATGATTTTGTTAAAGAGTTTGAAAATTTAATCATTATCGATTTTGACTTGACCCCAGCTCTGTTTGTATTCCATCCACTTTGTTTCAGGTGACTTTTGAGGAATTCCTAAACTACTACAGTGCCATAAGTGCCTCGATCGATAACGACTGCTACTTTGATTTAATGATGAGACAAGCTTATAAACTGTAATTTTGCAGTTGCATCGCGTTTTAACTTTTACTAATGTTCACTGAAATGCTTAGTTACTTACCTACTTACTGTACTTTTTTGATCTGTTTAGAACTATTTCTAGATGTAAAGAACTGTTCTGAGATTGTTGTTGCAAGAAATAAATTCTTATGATATTTAAAATAAAAAATATATTCAATCATAATACTGATCTTAATAATAGAATATAAAAATTTTTGGCAAGATAAAATAATGAAGCATTAATACAACTGTAAATAGAATATCTGACAAGTCATAAAATAATGATTGGAGCGAGAATGATGTTACACCCATTGCATTCAGTCTTACAAATTTCACTCATTTTGGAATTTTTGTGTTGCAATTTCCATGTAATATAACAACAGGATGTTTGCATTTAAAGTAATGATCAAAAACGTCCCTGTACCCGTGATCTCTCCACCAAACGCAGAGCTGCCTGTTGAACCCGCAATTCAGCGTCTGAATCAAGTGCGGATACTCAAATCCCATTAAAGTATAAAAATCCTGATCGCCTAAATGGCCCCTAAACTTATATTTGGACGTAAGAGATTGCACCGATTTTGTTCTTAAAATAACAGAGTACTCCTCCGATTTCCTTATTGCACTTAAATTAATCAAAACAACGCCCGAGTTATATCCTTGGAAGCCCCTGGGGTGGGGCATTGTTTTTGTTATGTTTTTAGGGTGGTAATATTCCCCGAAAGTTGAGTTGTGTTTCATTTTGTACCCTTGCAGTATATGGCGGTAGACTGGGGTCAGTTCTGGCGCCAATCCATACAGAGCTGTGGATTTGAATCTGAAATTTCTGGTTGTTTGAAAAAGATTTCTTGGTGTGCTTATGATTACCTATCGAATTCCTCAAACACTACTCGGATATCCTTCTTAAAGTATAAATCACAGTCTAACAAAACTGCTCTGTTCTGGGAGTGCGGCGCTATTCGATACAGCCCCAAAGAGATATAAAAAAGGGCATCACTGTAGTAAGTACCTGAAATGAATCATGACGTAAAGTTGGCAACAGTGAAAGAATAACGTTACCGGGCTTCGAGCTGAAGTGGGGCATCATAGCTTCCACAATATCACTAATAACCTTTGCGCAAATATCCATATCATACAAATTATAATGTATGGGTTTATTCGAATGCGAAACTACGTCTGATATCTCGTTCACGGCTAAATTCCTCGAGCTATTGTCCACTATTATGTGGAATTTTAAAGGCACTGAACTAATGTTTAGAATATTTTCTAATAAATTGTGGAATTTGTATTTTAAGGGGGATTTTTCCGTGACTTTCGTGAAGATGAGCCACACGTTGAAATCTTTGATTGTTTTAACCGGCAGGAAGTTAACATCGACGTCATGTTTTGTCGAGTTTTTCGGGGAGTTATTTGTCAGAAAAACGAAGTAAATTACTGCAAATGTGGTGAATATTACTGCTATCTTTAATAATCGTTTTACTGTCGAAGATGACGTTTTGAGGTTATACATAGTGGATCATAATAAACACTGAAAATTGTTGGCATATTTACCGTAAACCGCTCTAATGTTTTTGGATTTTCAACTTATTGCACTACACTTGAGGATTTTTGTTAAATTGATCACTTTGGGGCTTAAACTCTCATAACAAACTCAACTGTCATAATAACCTAAAAAAATCACAGAAACTTGTAACTTGATTTTTTAGAATTCGTTTGTGCCTAAAATGTCGGCAACCAGTAATACAATAATGGCAAGTGTTTGTTAAGTTGCCTACATTGCCCTTTTTGTAAATCAATTTTATTTTTATTTTTGACTATAATGTTTAATAATTTATTCTATTATTTTGACTAATTTTAACATTTTTAATAATTATTGTCCCAGAATACGACCGTCATCAATAATGATGAAAAATATGAGGCATAATAAATCGAAACCATCTTACTTAATATCGTGTGTTAAAAATCCAAATACATATTTTAATGAATTAATTAAATAAATGTTTTATCTCAATATTTATCTTAATATTTAAGGTTATCAGCATTTATTTTTAATTACCTGAGTTTTTAAAAGCAGATAGCTCGTAATGACATCATTATATAACTTGAGAAATGCAAACATTTTTCGATAAAAATTATTTTGTTGTATTAAACAAACATTGAAAAACTGAAAACTTTAAATTAAAGTGAAATATTTCTATTCTATGGAAAAAGTGTTCCTAAAAAAAACCAGAGGTTGACCGCTTTTATTGCTTCACTGCATGTAAATATAAATAATATAGTGTTGTAGATAATAAAAGTAATTGGCATTTAAATTTGAGTACACACTGACGAAACTCTCAGTGTATACACTGCAATTCGTAAGATTTTTTGTAGTGTGACAAATTGCTGTTAATACATGGATAATTAAAGGATTTCCCTTATGTATTGTCAACAAAACAAATTTAAAAAAAAGGGATTTACACTTGAGCTACCATCAAATAGCTGTCAATAGTGAAATGACTGTACATAAAACGCATTTGCGGAATTTTTTTATTAATTAATAGCACTATTAAATGAATTCGTTGTCAGGTTAGAGAACAAAAAATAGTTTCAAAAAAATGTTCGAACGTTGGTGTAAAAGAGAAAGAATGGAAATTAAAATGAGAAAGAAACAAAATGCGAAATGAGAGGAAGTAACTGATGTTGCGAGTCGTGATCTAGGCGAGAAAAACATGAGGGGAAAAATGCAACTTCATTAAACCATTAAAGTGTGAAACGGGAAATTCTGATCAAGTTAGACGCCCGAAGTTTGGAGAAGAAGATTTTTAGAAAACATTTTTAAAATCTGTATTTGTGGGTTAGCGGTGGTAACCATTAATCAACTACATCAACAGCAGCCGCACTGACGACACTGATGATAGTCATCAACACACTGATAAAACAAAGAAAAAAATTTCAAAAATTCATCGGTTCGTGCTATAAATGCATGCGAAACATCCGTCCACTTTCAAGAAAGCACGAAATCCACACACTAGCCGTAACACTCACACTTTCTACTTACATGGCCGATTGTAAAGTGAAGGGAAAACATAAGACAGAATTTATAAATATAGGTTTTACTTGACTGCTGATTCTAGTGAATTGAAACTCTTCAGTGTAAGCGGATCATCCCCCCAAACAAAAATGAAATTTAACATTGTGTAAGTAACGTTACTCTATATTTTAACCTAAATCTAACCGTTCTAGCAGTCGCAAAACGTTACATTCAGCGCACTTTCATTTTCTCGCACAGTTAATTAATGCACATAAAGCGATCTTTTTTAATGGTTTATGAACGATATTTTTGACGCAGGATGCACCACTCTCCGTCTGTTAACTATTTTTCATCTATTTGTTGCCTCAGGCGAATAGTTAGCCGCTTACGTAACAATGTGAAATCGAATTTTTTCTGCGAGGATATAACTATAAATGTTAAAAGCTCAGAGCCTTTATTATTGCATTGACAGAACATTTTTCTTCAGAACCGCATTCCCGACTATTATTGACATTGAAACCATGAAATTCCATTATGCAACTGAAAAACCACCGAATTCTGGCTACGCTCGCCGAAATGCCAATTTAATTGTCTCACTTAACTAATTGCTTTCGCTGTGGAAATAACATCGGCTGGCAGAATCCCTCGTTTTACATCTAATTGCAATTGCGGAACAACCGCGCATTAACAGCTTTTTGTCAAGAGTTCAGTTTAATGCAGCTTTTCCAGATGTTGCTGCGCCTACTCAAGCAATGAAATATTGTAATAAGCGATTTCATCACGTGTTTTCCAACTGACGATTTTGAATATTTTCGCCCAAATGTGTCAGATCGAATCAGGAAGGTCTCTGGTGAAACCGCCGACATTGGCCGATTTCGCCGAGAGGTCGTCAACGAGAGCAGACTTCCTTCTGCCGACAGGAACTGAAAAATGCACCCGAGAGGCGGTGCACCTGAAATTGAACCGTATTTCGCTGTGGAGCGAATTATGAAACGCGAATTTTACGCAACATGTCTGTCAATAATTAAAGCCGATTTATTATCAAAAACTTGGGCAATCCGCTTTAATTTCGTTTTCAGATTAGATCGCCCAGAGAGAATAGTGTTGCGTGGTTGAGAACGTTTTAGAGTCATGCGAATTACGTCTGCGAAATTCACCCTGGGAACGGCACTTGACTCTTATTTACATCTTCTGCGACCTTGACGGCAAAAAGTCGATCCTTGATTGATTATCTGTCGCATTTTCCGCAAGAACGGCGAGAAAGACTGGATTTTTACCGGAAACGAGTGAATTCGTTGCCCTTGTACCGAAGTTGGACCGCTTAATTAACCATTTTGGGCGCCCCCTAAACTCGCCCGCTTCTGAATCTCGTCAAAGAATTGATTCAACACACTCGCAGGTGTGATGGAGACAGTCTGTACCAGCTATTTGTTTAATCATACCGTACGAAAATAAAACGGCGACTTTCTGTTTAAATAATACAATTGTTGTTATTGCATTGCCGTTATTAATGCGCTTATTCATGGAGTCGCTTTTTATGCCAACGTCGAATGTGTATGTAACTGGTAGCTACCTACTAATATGTAGATAATAGTATGCAAATTACTACATAATATTAAAAAGTATTCCAAGGCTACTGGCCAGAAGTATATCTAATATTTTGTCTGTAAATATGAAATTTATATCCAGAGCCGTAATTACTTTAATGAAAAAGCAAACAAATTAATATCATGCTTGTTTGAATTTCGCGCGCTGTCTATTGTCATTCAAAAAATTATTATAGTGATTATGATTGTGATTGTATTTTAATTTGTAGACTATTTTATTTTTATTTTTCATTATTTCGCAAAAGAAGAGAATTGGAGTAGAGTTAAATATGTAAAATCTCAATTATGGCTAGACCAATTTTGATGAAACTTGGCACTTACATGATGCCAAAAACAAAATACCAAGTGATTTAAAAAAAATCGTGTTATGTTAAAGATGCGATTTTCACAAATTAAATGAAACTTGAGTACACTTTGGCTGAGAAATAATCACTCAATGATCAAATCTTCAGTTTTAGCAACCTGCGGTCGAAAGGCTGACGCGTGTGTCGTAGCGGTATAAACAAAGACAGATTGTCAACATTCCAGTGGTGGTTATTGACAGTTTTTTTATTTCCTTTCAGAACGCACTTGAAATTTTTTTTGGTTGCGTACTTACAAAATTCTTAAAATTGCTTGCGTTTTCAGAGATTATATAACTTCGAACGCGGCTTGCCGACATTATGCGACTGCGGTTTGAGGTGCTTTGTTATTAAATTAAAATGTTTTTGTTGATATGACTCATGATTTCGGGAATTTGTTATTGATGATCAATCAAAAAAGTAACTGTTTTTTAATAAGAAGGTGCGAGGTGGCAAAAACAGAAAAGTTAGCTTTTTATGTTGACCACATCAAAGAGAGTTGATGTCACGTTTTTGCATACAAAAAGCAAGAGTAGGAGGCACAAACACATTCTTGAAGACACCGATTTGAAATTCAAATGTGGAAATTTTTAAACAAGTGGAAAGCTTGTCCATGTGGCAGACGCATACTGATGTTTCAATTTTTTCGCCGTTTTAACAATTTATTTAATAAGATTGCAAGGCGGTTATTAACGGTGAAAGCCTTGAACTTTCAGATTTTTTTAATTCAAAAATAAATTAGATGTTCTAAGTGCCACTTTGTTTAAACTGAACACAAGTTATGCACTTAATGCGTATAATTTTATTAACAATTACGTATTCCAGGTTTCCAGTAATGTTTCTTTAATTCTTTCATAATAAAAAAAAACCGCCAACAGACCTTGCTCATGCGGTGAACTCACAGAAAATCTAGATGGAATTAGTTATTCACATTACATACCTACTTACGAATATGCCAAGGATGAAAATGCATATCTATCCTTTTACGTTTTTAAGAATGAGTAAGTGTTATTATTTAGACCGACTGAAACATTTCTCGTTTGAAGATGTTAGAATTTTTGTTCTTAATAAATGTCAAAAGTGAAACCTCAAACGAAACAGGATGCGACTTCATCACACAAGATGGGGGGCTTGTGGTGCTAATATAAGAAGAAGTCTCTTTAAAAAATGTCGATTTTTCTTAAAAATGCAAATTATTCCTTTATTTCCTCGATTTTCTGATAAATCGTTTTTAAAGCACTTCTTCGATATACTCGCGTTTTTAACATTGAAAAATAATTAATTCAGTATGACTGTTACAATTTTACCAATAAATTTCGGTAAATACCTACATGGATTTGCTTTCTAGGTCAATGGTATTTTAAAAATATTATGTGGTAGGCAGCCTGTTGATCTTGATGGTACTAAATTAAGCTCCTTGTAAAACTCGTAAACAGAAGATTTCATTAAAAAAAAAACGATCTGATTGACTTCAGATGTTTAACTAACGATTATTATTATTGTCAAAATAACAAAACAGCAAAACGATTTAAAATATAAAATTGTGTTTTGATGTAGTCAAAGGACTGTATTTTTTTTAATGAACTTTAAAACTGAAATATTGTAATTCAGTTGGAAGCTGCTTCCTAATGAAATTTCTAAAAGTGTATGTATCAGTTAAATGGTTAAAAAAAATTGATTTACTTTATTTTTTGGTTACTGACCAAAATATTTTAAATTCTAACCTCAGCATTCCATGAAAGCTTATTGTCTCATACTTAAGAATGGATGATGAATGCAATCCAAATTCGACCTTAACCTTAACAGTCACCCAGAATTAATTCAAATTTGTCTGTAAAATGACGAGCCATAAAAATGAGATTTTTTCTTGTCCAATAATTTCGAACGGTTTTCATTTTGGCGACTTATTTGAAAATTGAGTTTGAAAGACAACGAAATAAATTCAGAAACATACACTACTCACTGTAATCAAGTGTTCGTTAAATCATTTTTAAAATAAAGAAATAAATCTAAACACATATAATAATGAATAATTTACGTTTTTTGCATTTTAAATAGTAAAAGATAAACACACCAAAACAGAAATTATAAAAAACAGGATACAGTTGAATAATTATAAAATATCAAATCTGACTCGTGACATTTAATTAAAAATAATTAACTTGTGACCACTTAAGAATGTGATCAGTTTATAGTCTCCATTTTCATTTATCATGTGTGCAACAATCACTACTGAACTCAGAAATGTTATAAAATAAATAAATCGTTCGCCGCCTAAACCATACGAATGTTTCTCTATTGTTTTCCGAAGTAAATCGGAAAGTATGGAGAAAATCCCATATCACATTGTGAAAACATCATAATCCTGGTTTCACATCTGTTTTATTTCAAAAGCATCTTCCCACCGGCATAAACAGCTTTTCCTGCTTTCAAAACCTATCCTCTCGCACTGTGTTTATTCAGTTCTGAGTCTTAAAAATGTCATTGAGTTAAAAAAAAAATTAACATTTTACGAAACAATTTTTAGTATTATGCAGTTATTCCTTGTTCCTATAAATCAACAGCAATTTTTTCCCTTGAGAATGGAGACATCCAGCTGGAGAAATGATTTTGGTAAACCAACTTTCGGCTGCGTAGACATGGAAATGAATTCCTGATTTAAAAATTAATGTTAAAAAATAAATAATTCAAATTTCAGATTAATAAGTATACAAAAATTGATTGCCACATCTCGTCAGACAGGTCACGCCGATATTTAATTGAAAAATGAAAAAAATCTGACCGTGAATTTCTTTTTTGAAACATTTTCTAGAAAATAATGACGCAATGTTCAAAACTGCCTAATCTAAAGATATATAAAAATTAATGTTATGAATACTGGTCACATATTGAATATTTTAAATGAAATTAATAAAATAACACATTTTTTAGTATAAACATTCAATGACCTTCACAACTTCAAATGTAAACTTTCCAAAAAAACATTTCCGCATTATTATCACAGTAAAATAATGGAGCATGCACTTGGTCCGCTCTCAGACTGTTAAAAGCGTTAAAATGAGATCATTGCAAAATTACCATACGGAAACGGCGGACCCTCTTTGTCTTCGGTAAATTTTGCTTAACTTCGGCCGCAACAAAGGATCCACGTCTAACTTTTTGCACAGTGAGCGTGCATGACTTGAAAGTCATGAATTTAGTTAGAAATGCCAGTGGCCGTGAAAGCAAAAACTCAGAACTCCATGCGATATTGACAGCTAAATGATGCTTGTATCAGAATTTTTATGTTATCCTGCAGCAAAATTATGAGCAGGTACCAAATTTTCAAACAAAATAAACTGCAGTAACCTTGTCTCAGGCCAGATTCTAGCCGGCCACACCGTTAAAATTAATTCACCTCTTTACTTTCAAGGAGCTTTTTCAATGATAATTTTACCTTCATAAGGGCCAAAGATGATGTTTTGTTTCTGCAACTGAAACTTGACCAAAATCCTGCCAGATACGTCAATTAACAACCGGTTTTGGTAGTTTTTTGATTTTTTAAAGGCAAATTTTTTGCAAACATCGATTAACCTTTAAAACCGAAGCAAAACAAAGCTCATTTCGGGTCACAATCAAAGTCCCATTTGCAGTTGGTCCTGGCCGTTTTGCAACAAGCTTTCACTTATCCATCTCATCACAATGATTACTAATTATTAGTCAAGCACGACCAAGAAAGTCGCTTCACTATTTGTACAATTGCCAACAATTTTATATTGTCGAAAACCTGTTATGCAAACAGCGTTTGGGTAACAACCGCGACGTCACCGCGTCGTACAAGAAGTTGCCCCAAAATCCAAATTTCTTAACATTGACATTGATGGCGGATTGCAGTTTTGCAACAGGACTCCGAGCGAACACCTTCATTGTGAAGAATAAATGTCAAGCGTTATGAAATACAAGGATCGGTCTTTACAAGGATGTTGATGAACAGGTTTGTCGTGATATCGAAAGTGGAGGCCCGGCGATAAAGGCGCTGCCAAGAATTTGTTAGCGATTGACGTGATTGCTTCCACGAAATCGTTCCAGCAGTTTGGTTTAACCGCAATTTTTTCACTTTAACACCAATTATTATCGGCCTTAATGACGTAATCCAGTAAAACCGATCGCTGATACAAGGAGCCACAATAATAATTACAGCCTGACCTATGACATCTCACTTTCACCGATGAAATCACGTGGCCTGAGTTTTTACCATTATTATTATATGTTTCCCATTACCCGCCACTGGTGTTGTAATATAATAACGCTCAAAATGGTCGCCTTACCTTCCACGCACCAAACTCATTATTGATCCATATTTTTTTGGGTTGCAGAGTGATTTTCGGTCTAGTCTGTTTAGTGGCGTTGAGCTCGGCGAAACCAGCCGACGAAGATTACGCCGAATACGAAGATGAGCCAGCGCCTCCACCAAAGAAAACTCCCGCCCGCAGCTCTTTAATCGGCAGACGTAATCCTCTGGTAGGGCGAAACAGCAAAGCTGCCTCCACCACAGCGGCACCACCTCCACCGGCAGAGGTAACATTTTTCCCAATTTGCCAATGGCGGATGTTGGATGTTTTGAAACCGCTGTCGATTGTAGCTCGTGCACATAAATAACCTGGTGGCGCCTAAAAATATTTGTAACTTTCTTTTGGCCCAATGTTAACCTGCATATCCGGCTGTCAGCATAAAAAACATAGGGCCATCAACCCGAAATAAAAACAAGCGTGCGTCATGCGAGTGAGAGTTATTATCAATTTAACATCGACACCACTTTCAAGCGTTTCAAGAATGCAATGTAAATCAGCATTAACATACAAGCATAAAATACAAAAACTGAAATTACCAGCGCTACTTAAGATTCATAAATGATTTCACGCAGAGGTCTTATACCTACACAAACTAGTTCACATTCATTACACAACCCAATCGAGTTTTCACCCACTCGACTAACGCGAAATAACCGCAGGAAGAAGAGGAAGAGGTCGCCGAAGAGGAGGTCGAGGAGGAGCAGCCGGAGCAGCCCAGCTCCACCACCGAGACGCCGAAGAAGTTCTTGAAAGGGGGCATCGTGCGGCCGTTCAGGAGCAACGACGACCTCCTGGCGACCTTGAAACGCAGGAGAGAGCAAGCTGCTAGCAGTAAGTCCGTCTGGAGGGATGACAGTTTGTGAAATGTTGCGCTGTTTTAGATAAGCATTCCAAAGTGGCGCAAGTGACCGACGCCGAAGAGTCCGCCCCCGCCGTGCACAACGAGCCGGCGCCGAAAGCTTCGCGCCCCGCTTCTGGGAGGAGGAGGTTCAACAACGCCAAAAACAGCGAAGCTGCCGCCCCTGCCGAGGAGCAGTCGACGGCTGCTCCCGCCAGGACGGGAAGGAGATTTAGTTCTAGGAGCTAACTAGTTGCAAAGACATTGTAAAATTAAGATAAATAGGTACCAACTGTAAAATAGCAGGAGATATAAAATCATAGTTGTATTATGTTCAAATATCCGTAAGTAATGTTATAGGAATAGTTTGTTTATTAAACTGTAAATAAATTTGATAAATACACAGATGTTTACAGAAGCGACCATTATTTCAACAGGGTTATTCACTGGAACTGAAATCTCTTTTATGTTTTATTATGATGTAATTCAGAACATTTACCAAAACATTTTATTAACGCATGTTTCCAACTTGTTAGACATAGTTACTGTAACCGTAAGTGTTGAATTAGTGAATTATTATACAGCATGATCACGAAGTGGCACCATTAACCAACACCAAAAAATCCTTTTTTAAATCATAACAGCTTGACATATTTTATAAATTTATTTTTAAGCTTGTACTTAAATACATGATCTCGTTATTTCATTTCAAATAAATTGCCTGAAAACACTTTTATCTACTTATTTGACATTAAGTCGAAAATACTCGAATATTATTGTTTTATTGTTGTTGATATGTGGATCAGATGGATTTTTCTGTATTCTTCGTCTAATATCCTATTCGAAACAAATTTGAAAGTTAATTTTATTAATTTAGTTAAAACTTTGAAGTTCAATAAAGCCTTTTGACATATGACACATTTCAGCTTTTGTTAGGTTGGCAATTCTGTACAGATTGCACTACACCCAAATTCAAATCAAGTACATTTGATCACGTGAAACTGACTTTTTTCACCATAGATCATGGCATTAATCAAGGTCGGTTTTACACTACAATACGTTTCTATAAATTTGACTTCATTTTAATTATTTATGATTTTAATACTTTAACATGGATTTGACAGTTCCGCTAATACTGGACTAAACTGAAGTTGCTTACAAATGATGTAAGTTCTTCTGATATTTTCACCTCTTCTTAATCTTAATAAAGGAGAGGAAAGGAAAATTAAATTGTGTTAGTATCT
>QDEB01022122.1:0-14484 GCA_004193795.1 Asbolus verrucosus | reverse complement strand
AATCATATAAGCAAAGAGACAACCCTTTGCTACTGCTCGTCAGCACTTTCAAAGCCTTTCAAATAACACTGGTATGCGAATATCGGACCAAACTGTTAGGAATCGATTGAGGGAGGTTGGATTAACCTCGTACAGACCGCTAAAATGTCCAGATTTAACAAGGTACCACAAAGGCCTGAGAAGAATCTAGGCGCAGTAGAGATTCTTCCCTGGGAAGACATCTTTTTTACAGATGAATTCCGCTATTGTGTTCATAATGACAGTCGGCGTAAAAGAGTATACAGGCAACGAAGAAATCATTTTTGCCGCAATATATCCAACCAGTGGTTGCATTTGGTGGAGGCAAGACTCCATGAGGAGGAGATTATTATGGAGTACGTTGGACCTAGAGCTAATGCTATTGGGCAAGAAAATTTAATTTTTTTGGATGATGATGCTCGACCACATCGTGCTCAAAATGTAATGGTGGCCCTTTATGATAACGAAATGAATCTTCTTCTTCCACCTTTAACACTCGACCTCAACCCAATTAATCAAACACGTGTGGGACATGCTTCACAACTGCTTTAATTCCCATGATCTTCATCCAAGGACTGTTAGAGAACTTTGAGACATTCTTCCTGGTCTCTAGTATGAAATTTCCCAATTGGTAACTGCATTGAAAGTGTACCTAACAAATGTCAAGCTGTAATTGAAGCATAAGGTGGCTCAACTCGGTACTAAGTTTGTTAAATTTTGATAATTAAAAAAATACCTACTTTGACATTTGAAAAATGTAAGAATTTTCAAGAATTAAACACTTTTGTTATTCTTTTTTTGCATGAGTGAATNNAATTTTCGTTTTGCTAAATGAGTCAAGAGAAACATTTTTATAAAAATAAGAGAACTGGTGCTACGCACTCGTTGTGTTTTCAGTTCACAACTCGTTGAAGTGAAGGAGAAAAAATACCGAAAATATTACGTTATAATATAAATGATAAATTCACGAAAACAAAGAGAAATGTCACGTTTACACTATGTACCAAGGTATTGGTAATTGATAATAGACTTTGTAAAATGACGTAATTTCATTAGCACAAAACACCTGAATGTCTGTTTGAGATTTCCAAGAAACAATGCCTTCTATCACATATGTTAAATGAAATGTAAGGATATTTCGGTATTAACGTAATACGGATATAAAATTTCATTCTTGTTGAACACAATTTTCATGCTATTAGATATATTCATAAAACATTGACCGACCAACGAACGACCATTACAGCGTATGCAATCTTGCACACTATTCAACGTGCAGTAGTAGGGATATTTCAGTAATTTCTGGAAATAAAATTCGTTATAATAGACAATCTGATCCATTGTAATGGAAAGTGAAAATAAAATATGAAGTGGTACCAGAACTGTTCCGTCGAGTACTACGTCGGTTCAGTTTTGTTATTGTATTTGTTGACATTGCAGGTCTATATTTAGTTTTTAGAATACGCTTCCATCTCCAGATGTTTATTTATAATGATGATTCGCGAATTTTGAGGACGCTTTTTTAAATTTTGCCAATATAGAACAAACCGAAACGCTGACAGATGAGGACTGTGGAAGAATATAATTACGTCGTTATGTCATACAGATAACGTAGTAACCTGAATTCTTTGCTTTTCAGATATAAGATGACGGACAGCAGCGAGGCGGAGGTTCCGCCCCAGACCAACGGCATCTCAGACAGCATGGACGACGAGGAACGTGCCAGAATCAGACCGGTCGAGATAGATGCGGACGTGAAAGAAATGGAGCGTCGGAAGCGCGTGGAATTGATAATGAACAGCAAGATGTTCCGCGAAGAGCTGGAGCGGATCATAGAGACGCAACTGAAGGACGGTTCGGGTACCACCGGACTGATGCAACAGATCTCCGACATGATGGGTGTGAACAAACAAGCGGGCAACGTGTTCAAAAACTCCAACTGCGTGGTCCCCATCAACGACATCCGCGGGATCGAGGCGATGGGCTACGGCAAGGGGGAGAAGATCTTGCGATGCAAACTGGCCGCCGTCTTTCGATTGATCGATCTGTACGGCTGGACCCAAGGAACGAACACTCTCGTGACCGCCAGACTGAACCAGGACGAAGAGCATTTCCTGGTCAATCCCTACGGGATGATGTTCCACGAAGTGACGGCTTCCAGTTTAACTAAAGTAGCTATGCAAGGTAACGTGATCGAACAGGGCACCACGAACTTTTCCGTTAACATTTCGGCCTTCTCGCTGCACGCGGCCGTCCACGCCGCACGGCCAGACATCAAATGCATCATCAACGTCCACACGCCGTCGGTAGTCGCGATATCGGCGCTCAAGCACGGAATTTTACCTCTCAGCCAGGAGTCGGTGGTCATAGGAGATGTGAGCACGCACACTTATCTGGGGGGACTGTTGGACCCCGAGGAGAAGGACAAGCTGGCTAGGAATTTGGGGCCAAATAACAAGGTGCTGTTGCTATCCAATCAGGGTGCTCTGTGTTGCGGCGAAACAATAGAAGAAGCTTTCTACAATGCCAGGAATACCGTCCTAGCTTGCGAGTCCCAGCTCAAACTCATTCCCGTAGGACTCGATAATTTGGTGCTGCTGAACGACGAAATAAGGAAGAAGATGTACGACGCCGCTCATAAGGCGCCCGAAAGCAGCCCGAGACCGGACCAACCGTCGATTTTGGAGGGCAAAGTCGAAAGGAAGTGGAGAATCGGCGGCGTCGAATTCGAAGCGTTGATGCGGATGTTGGACAACGCGGGATTCAGGACTGGCTATATCTACAGACATCCGTTGGTTAAGGGCGAGCCACCAAGGCCGAAGAACGACGTTGAAGTACCCCCAGCAGTTTCCTCCCTGGGATATCTTTTGGAAGAGGAAGAACTTTACAGACAAGGGTAAGCAATTAACAATTTAATCGACATTCTGATAAGACCGTGACAGCAATGCAGCTCAGATTTTCCAGTCATTTTGTTGATTGTAACCTAAAACTCGACGATTATATTGAATTGTTGGCGCCATGTTTATTAAAGCACTCTTGCATAATCGTCAGATACGAATAATTTTTAAAAGTTAAATAGAAATAGTTTACATTCTTCACTCATTTAGTCATAATTCAAATAAATACACAATGATAACTGCACATTGATTCAATAAAGTCCATTTTATAGTAATTGACCACTATTTATCATTCTCATGCAGAGGGCAGTCCTTTATGACTAATTATTTTTACAATCTATACTTTTTTCATTGATATTTCATTTATTTTCTGATTTAATTCAATTTGAATTATTTTTATGCAATTTTAATTTGTTTTATTTTTATTAAAACTGTTGAAATTTCTAGATCTACTTTAAAACAACAGAATGGATCAAAATGCAAATACAGCATTTTTTTAATAACAGCCAAGAAGCTACTACTTTTCGAAAATTCTGGAACATCTGATTTTTATCAGCTGTTTAGTCGAAAACTGTTATATCTGCATTTCGATTTATTTTGCTGCTTTGATTATCTCCCGAAATGTAACTGTTCAGTTAGTATTTAGCTTAATCGAAATACATAATTTTGTTTCCTTATCATTTTTACTTATTAATTGATGTAATTAATATTATAGTGCTCTAGTCTTCACCTTCACTGTTCCATGGCACACACCAAAATTGGATTTTGATTGTAAAATCTGCTTGTTTTGAGAACAAAAAAAAAAAAAAAAAAAGAATAATTTCTATTGTCAGTTACCATTAAACATAAATATCGAGGTATTTTAAACTTTCTAAAATTTACAGGTTTTTTTTACAATCAACAACAGTGTGATTGCTGCATGTAAAAAAACTTGACAGGATTTTAGGTTTTTAATTATTCTTTTTACGAGTTATTGTCTCCGAAACAACGTAAGTTTTTCTTATTATAATCCTCCATAAAATTTTATTTACGAAACATTAAATAAAGTAGTCTTACCGTGAGAACTTCCCAAAGTTTAATCAGTTACATCATTCATTCCACAAATTTAAAATATCTGACGGCGGACAAGCGGCAACTGAATATATGTGGCATTGCGTGACTGGAAAAAATGTTGAGTAGGTCTTGGGGTGTGCAGATCGTGTTCTGCCTCACCTTTTAAATATCACATTTGACTTTTTAAGTTCTCTGCTTGTGAAGGCGTGGAGAAACCAAGTTTTTAAATTTCACTCAATAAAGT
Source organism: Asbolus verrucosus (assembly GCA_004193795.1). Classification (NCBI taxonomy): domain Eukaryota; kingdom Metazoa; phylum Arthropoda; class Insecta; order Coleoptera; family Tenebrionidae; genus Asbolus; species Asbolus verrucosus. The sequence continues at coordinate 10,272 of QDEB01022122.1, read as the reverse complement.
AACTTTGCTGGTTCGTTGTGACAGCTGAGAAAACATCTAACATGTCACGTTATATAAAAATGCTTGCATTGCAATACGTGCCCTGTGAAGAACTGACCATATTCAATATTTAATATTTATTGGTCCTTCACTGACGAATCTACATTTTTGCAAATTAGGCCCACAATCGAAGCGTTCAAGTGTTTAATTATTTTGGCCTTAAGCAAACAAGAGACCACAGATGCCGCTTACAATATTAAGCTTTATCTCTATTGTTTGGTGTAATTTACCGTTTCGGTCATCATCCAATTGAAATTCACAAAGGATCCATTTGGCCATCTTTCATAATTCTCATGTAACATTTGCAATTTCAGACTTTGGAAGAAATTGGATGGCGGAAGGAAAGGGCACGATCGCAGCCGTTGGTTGAACTCACCGAATGTCTACCAGAAAGTAGAAATATTAGAAACAGGCACGCCCGACCCGAAAAAAATAACAAAGGTAGAATATATTAAGTTTGAAGATAAATAATTCTGAGATTATTACATTCCCCTCCTTTGATATTATAAAGTAAGTAGCTTCGCGTAGGTTGCTTGTACAAAATTTTGATATTTTCCCAGTTATTTAGTGCAATTTATATTTTATTTTTTCGAATATTATATATTATATTATATTATGTAGACTGCAGATCTTATAATGTGCCATTTCATGTTTTGCTACGCAAATATTTAAGTGGATTTTTTTAACTGATTATTGCGACTGTAGACCATTCCATTTGCGAGCAGCATCTATATAGTCGTAAAAATGAATGTCGTAAAGATTTTATGCCGTAATTTTTAAAAAGACGAGTGTATGTAATCTTGTAACAGCGTTACTGATGCTAGTTTAACATATTTTATGCTTAGCTTATAGCGCTACATACAATAATAAACAAGATGGAAATAACGTTTTTTTGTCTTTATTAATCCTTTTCCTGTTGTCATCATCACTTACAGAAACTAAAAAGAATAATTTTGTTCCACTAATAACTTCATGGAAATAACGTGTTCAATACGACAAGTCTATAATTTCACAAGATATGTTTGTGTGGCAAAACCAGTACATTAGATTGTCTGATCTGGCACACATATTTAAATAGGTCTTTGCTCTTTTTTGCTATCTTTTATCATTTCGCATCACTAATGTGCTGGTTTTGTCTTTCAGTGGGTCGCGGAAGGATCACCAACTCACTCCAGTACGCCCGTCAAAATCGATTCGGCGCTCCAGTTCGTGCCCAAAGGCACCAACCCAAAAGAATTTAAATTGAAACAGCAGCAGGTAATCCACATCTACAAGAGTTGAAGATTTTTTTATTCGTTGTTTTTCCCAGATTAAAGACTACAGACGAGCGGACAAAATATCCGCCGGTCCTCAGTCTCATATTCTCGAGGGTGTGACTTGGGAAGAGGCGCGCAAGATGCAAGACGCCACCGTGACTCAAACGGGCGACCAAGTCGTCCTGATGGGCGCCGCATCCAAAGGTATTATCCAACGCGGCCACCAACACAACGCCATGGTCTACAAATCGCCCTATGCCAAAAACCCATTCGATTCGGTCACAGACGAAGAACTCGACGAATACAAGAAGGTCGTAGAAAAGAAAGTTAAAGGCGAATGTAGGTAACCAGTTATTGTTGATGGAGCCGGAACATCACTTGCGTTTTTTATTCCAGATGACACGGACTTCAGCGAATCTGAAGGTCTATCTTCTGCGCAACTCAACAAGCGAATGGAAGACCACATCAGGTCACCGACCTCTGTTACTAGTGAAACAGAAGAAGAAAGTAGAGATGGTAATCCATCTAAATGTATATAAAAATAAGTTTTACGTGATTGCGTTTTTAGAACCACAAGTCCTTCGGATAGAAACCAAACAAGCTCCTAAACCTAGCCAACCTGAAGTTGTTCTGAGTGATGGTGAGTTGTCAACTCGAATTAACGTTATTTTGATAGAGTAGAGGCCGTTGTAGATTAGTTGTAATAAAAGTAAAATGTGTGCTTCATTATTTCTTTTTACAAGTGTATAAAAAGCAAAAGTGATGGACGAGGGGTAAGTGTTCATCACTTACACATTCATTCTCATCTAGAGAACAGATCTTGTTAGAGATATAGACACTGACCTTTTTTTCATTTTCAACACAACTAGCTGTCATCGTCCATCAGTGTCTTTTTTTTCAATATAATGAAACGAGAATTATACATAGAGGATTAGTTACTAGATTTAGGAATGAATAGTACTAAAACACTTGTATAATCTTATGTACGTTTAGAAGTTGCATGGAAACTGTTTAAAATTTGAAAATCCTTCAGAAAACCTGCGAATGAGAGTGGTCCATTGTTAAGAATTAAAACACCGAATTGGTGTTGGAATAAATGTTTTAAACCAGTGACTTAGTTCAAGGTTAATAAGTTCAAGAGATTATCTTGTAGATGTGTTGTTATGAGATGACGCGTCAATGAGTATCCATTAATTCGAATGGAAGTAACTGCTGTTAAAGATTTTTATAAAGGAGCTGTTAAATTGTCTCTTACAATTTTGCATGATGGTGTACAACAGATGAAAAGATTATCCATGTCGATGTACTTGAAACTGGGATGTAAACAAGTTTGGTTAATCGCCAAAAACGATTAATTTGTCGCATGGAGACTGGCGAAAGTCGAGCCAAAATAATTTAGCAAATGCCGTCATATTTATATCAAATCAAATATCTTACGACGTTTAAAAGAAATGTAAATAATCTTAGGTCTTTGATTGTGACATTAATAGTGAAGGTATTTGTGGCCATAATTTGAAGATGTGTGCGAAAAATATATCTAAAAGAACATGCAAAATGAGACTGCCAGCAACAGAATCTTAGATATTCTTAGAATAACCAAAAATAAATATTTGTAGGTTCATAAAATCTATGCTATTTAAATAGATGATAAGGTTATCAAGTTTAATTGAATTAAAGGAAATTTTTACTAAATAATTCATTCATAAGCATCATGAGTAATTAACTGTGTCTACTAGTGATATTGGTTTTTATCTTTGAAAGTTAGAGCTTTGTTTTTGCTTAAAAAATATTTTCAATAATCTCTTTAGTGATGGCTTCTAAAATTTCTAAAAAAAATTTGCTGTGGAAGTCGTTATGACTAAAGTACAAAAGATGAGCTAATTAAAAATAAATTCTGCAACTCATTATTTACAAAAGGATATATCTTTACATGGGAAAGCGTTGCAACTTCATTGAATAATATAAAGTTTGTATCTAATCTACTTGTTAAGCCTTCGCAATTATGTAATTGTAAAATTATTAATGGAAGTTTTTCAAAAATGTAATAATTATTTCATTAATATTTTTTTGTTTTTTAGTTAAACTTACACCGTAACGATTTGTAGCTTAAATTTTACTGTTTCTTTATAATGGAAAATTTCGTAATCAACTTTTCACTAGTTTTATGACATACGAGGTCTTGGCCCCTTGTTTCCAAGAAACAAGAAATCATAAAGTATTGCTTTCCTATGTAAAGTGTTGCTAAGTCACTAAGAGTCAGTCTAATTATCTTGAAAAGTAAGGATGCTTTATTAAAAAAAGCTTCAAACTCGCGGTCAGCAAATTTTGATTTCTTCAAGACCATAGGTTATCGTAATTGATATAATCAAAGACGTACCTTTTTGCCTTTCAAGGTTTTATTTTTTGAGACGAAAATGTGTTTTTTATTTTGTCTTGTCGCAAAAGAACTTGACCATTCTGCTTGGTTTTTCCGTTGGGATTTTCAAAAACGAAACATGCACTGGATGGATATTATTGGCACGTTTTGCATGTGTAATTATTCCGTTGTATTTTGCATGTGTTAGTTGAAACGTCACCAACCGAGCGGTTCCTGAGAGCTGAACGGGTATCCGTAAACAGCTACAAAAGTAAGTCTGTATTTTAGTGCTTTAGAGCTTTCGGGTCGCTTTTCATAGCTTAACATTTCCTTCCGCAACTGCTTCTTCCATGAACGTTACAGAATTCCAATTGAGTTAAAAAAGGGTTTCCCATTCGAACGCCGTCTCACAAAACGATTGCTCTATTTCAGGTGTGAAAGTGAAAAGGCTGCTAGGAAATACCCGCTTAATCGGCACCCAGCCCTACTATCGCACCAGCAATTACGCAGGGCTACCAAAGGGCTCGTACTGCATCCCTAATCCTCAACATTTTCACGTTGTCCGACAATCCCACATTGCACAACCTCTGCGTCCATTCCTTGTGAAAATCGCCCCGCAAAGTCGCGCTGCTCATTATATTTTTAACAGGTTCAATGTTAATTGTGACAGACGTACTGAAACTGTCACACTTAACGTCGGGAATATCCGCACAGTCTCCCTCGGGATGTCCTTGCAAACTGTAAATGATTTCATACGGCCATTTGCCAAAGCTCTGAACATGTTAGAAGTGCCAGACGTAAACCATCAAGAGTCCCAAACGAGTTACATCGCAACAAACGATGCGATCGTTAATTCTAAAGATTATACTCCTCTGTTGGAGGGTTATGAAGAAAACAAAACTTCGGCTCAAGTTCGTGATGATTCTGAATTTGAGAAGAAGATTTTGCAAAAGTTGCATGAAAATCTCGTGGCCGATTTGACGAGAACTGATTCTGAATCCGACTTAGAATTGGAAGATGCCAAACAGGAAGATATTAAAAGTCAGTCCGAGTCCGATTCGGAATGGGCGGGCATGAAACTGGAAGAAACAAAGAATAAAGTCCAATATAAAATCTTTCGGTTTACTGAAAAAGATTTGACGAATATAAACGAAAGCATGGCTGATGCTGGGCATATCCCCGATGGTCTTAACAGTAGCGACGAAAGTAATAGAAAAGTCTCAGATCATGTTGCAGAAACTGGTAAAAATGAATCATTGTCAAATGGTTCCACGATTTCTTCCCTGAGCATTGACGAAGGTGTGGGTGATTTAACGAAATCAACACCACCCCAAAAAGTAATAATGGAACCTGACCATAGAGTGGTGAAAATTGGAAAAATCGTCTTCGGCTACATGTCGGAGCAGGGGTTTGAAGACTCAGATCTTGTAATATTCCCGGAACTATTAAATGATACTAATACCGATAAACTCATGGCCAGATTAACCGAAACTTATCGCGAATTGTACGGGGATAGCTTAACAAGCGAAGGACGAAGCGACTTAAGATTGTTGGTTTGTTCTTACGTTTTAAATTTGATCGAAAACGATGAACGCATGATTTCATCAACTGATTCCCTCGAAGCGCCCATGGTTTCGGATAAAATCTTCAGCATTTCGGAAACATTATCCGCCATAATGGATCACTTCTTCGAGTCGATCGATGGCAATGCCAAAAATGACAGTGAAATTTTCAACGATTTCGCGCATCCAATCAGAAACAGTAATGGAAATGTTAATCATTCAACTCCAGATGCAAACAGATTCAACCAAATCAGCGAAGAGATTCCTACCGATCGGACTTACGAAGTTGTCGAAGAGGTGACTACTTTCAAACAAGATCAAGTCCCGAAGTCCAGTTACGAGTCATACTGGTTCTCAATTGGTTCTCCAAGACAACAGAAAATTGTCAAACCCACCCCAAAGAGGAAAATCACCAATATCGACGACATCCCCTTACCACTCCCTAAAAATCATAATAATTCAGAAACGAAAAATGTAATTCTTTCTCCAATACTCGAAGAAGCCAGTCGCAATCTGTTCTTTGATTTTCTCGAAGATGAGGATGATAATATTCAGAAGCCCGTTGAAGAAATGGATATGATGGCTGGGGGTGATAGCGAAAATATCGAGAACATTCTGTCGGGTCGCAGTGCTTGTTATATGTCTTTTGAAAAACCCGAAACCAACATTGTGGTTTCCAGAGGCGTCTCATTCAACCGCGCTGTTACTACAGTTTCTTCTGCATATGTTAAGGCTGACAGTGTGGTTTTTAAAAAAACGAATTCCACTGCTGAAAATGGCGATGAAAGCTGTTACAGCGTTGCCAGTCAACGTGGAGAACTTAAAAATGATAGCGAGGACGAGGAGGGGGACTGGATGGGTTACGATTCAGCAAAATTTTAATTTTATCGATGATTATTGTAAGCTTGTGTTTTGTTTCGTTGTTTTAGTTGATTCAATAAATTTTCTACTTTAAAACGTTTCGAACTTTAAATAACGCATATAATAAGGATATCCGCACGTGGGAAAAGGTTAATTTTAGTAACGATATAACATATAGTTTGCATCCTTGGCTGTGTATCATTAAGATTTCCGCTCTCTTACTCATGAGAAATTCTTTTAACAACCAGAATGCTCGCCGTAAATAGATGGGATTATTTATTGAGTCAAACGTTTTTAGAGACTGTGAAGTTTGTTATTTTTTACTTTTTATTCTCTTCAATCAGAATTTAAATAGTGAATGGATTACTGTATTTACCTTTTTAAAAAGTCGTAAGAGAGCAGAAATAGCAATGAGGCGGATATCACGTGCACATTCTAATCCCATTAATCTCAGATGGCTCAAGAACTAAAAAACACTAATGTGACGGATCAACAATTTAACATATCGGTTAAAAAAAAAACTAACAGGTTGAAGTTTGAAAACTCGGAAAAGGTATTTATGTATGTTTTTCTTTTAATGGTAAATGTCATTTTTTCTCTGCTTGCTGTTCAAGTATTCATCAAAAAAAAAAAAGTTATTGCAACACTGCGTAATCACTTTGTGTATTTATAGGTGAAAACACGGTGAATGGAGACCAGTCAGATGCTCATATTAGTACCTTGTCTCAGAGTAGTAAAGAGGTAACATAAAGTATTCGGACGCAAACAGTTTTACTTAAATTCAACAATTAACAGGATCGCTCGATTTCTGAAGGGTCTCCCAAAAAAGACAAGAAGAAGAAGAAAGGATTAAGGACGCCTTCTTTCCTTAAAAAGAAGAAAGAAAAGAAGATTCGTGAAGCATAGGTACAGCACTGGTAGTTTTCTTGGCTTAAATAATGCGATTGTTACAGGCACTGCCTCCGTAATTTTTATATTGATGCCTCCATCGAGACTGCCAGCGACTCATTTTTTAGTTTAGTATATTCGAGCGCAGCGGCTAGAATTTTGCACTAAATGTGACAATGGACTCTTCATTGGTCTAATTAATTATATTTTTAGCTTTATCTGTACAGGATAATATAAAGATTTTATTATTATTATTAACTTCTAAAGTGCGAAATGTAGTGGTGGAGTAATATATTATTATATTGAACCAGGATAGAATAAACAAATCAATTTTTCACGCTATATCCCCTTGAAAATTTTAGAAAACACATTGACTGACATCACTAATTTTGATTTGTTTATTCTAAACAATAAATGCAATTTTTGTTATTTATGTACATTTATGATTGCTTTTTAAATTGACTGCAAATAAATTGATATCTTTTAAGTTTGTATCGAGATTATCAGAAATTTTAAGAGAACTTATCCATGTTAAAGCCATCATCACTTTCTTACATATATATATTTTTTTTCATACATAACGGGAGTGGGAGCACATATTTCTACTTTATTATACATACTACATTACTTGCACAAAGTACTCTTTTTATGTATGTTTTTCTTAATATTTAAGAAATAAAAAGCTTTTCTCGCTATTTAGTTTTGTAGTTTTTTTTCTTTTGTAGATAAATTTCATTTTTTTAATCAGTAGAACAGTAAGTACAGTGTGATAAATGTCCCTTTTTTATACTCTACTAAAACATTAACAGTACACTTTAAATTTTTATGTAATTTGGGAACATTTTTATGTGAATTGTGCTCTGGGTAGTGGCTTTTTTTTATATGATGCTTTGTGGCAATTGCGCTTTAAATAAAAAAAGAGTTATTTTTATTCATTATATAAATATATTAATGACAAATTATGATATAAATTGATTAAATTATAGTATCATGATGTTTATATTTTTAATTTCTTAAAATTGTAAAAAAATACAGATTATTGTGCCGTAGTTTGTTTGATCTCATGTTTTTCTTTTAATGAATTTACAGAACTTGTTATTATTTGTTTTAGTTTTCACGAATCATACTTTTTCATCAGTGAAATCGTTTGATATCGTCTGTAATGTCTGTAAATCCTAAACATTCTTGTATGCACTTTTTTTAAACAAGAATGCAATAGGGAGTGACTAAGCTGATGTTAGTTATTTTTTTCTGTAAAGTCATTGAGTTATCATCGATTCATGTTATTACTTTAACCACATGCAAATAAATTATGTTACGGATACCCTTGATTTATTTAAGTAGAATTAGAAGCAGAACTGTGTCACCGGTGGCACAGTTAATTCACGGTTTATGGCCAAAACGGTCCCGCATTTATTACTTTCAACTTCTAACAAAGTTTTAATTAATAAATTTGAAATTATCTGTTTTGGCGGGAAATCTGTGAAGTACCTGTGCTGGTTATAAAAACCGCAAGATGCGGTGTAATTTCATTACGGAACATCATGAATATGGATGGTTTCTTATTAATTTTTACGAGAAGGGTTGAAGACGCTCGGGGCCGTTTTAATTAAAATCGGTAAAAAAGGGGAGGAGGCATATTAATGGCGCGGAACGGTTTGATTAAGAACGGACGATCCTTCGCCGTATCCAGGATATAAAATTAATTGACGTATCGATTGATATGTGTGAATTGAGGAAAACGAGATATTTGACAATTTAATTTGTGCAAGCCCTTCTGGCAAATTGCTGCGGATAAAATTCCCGAGCGAGCTGAATGGATTCGCGTTCCAGAGCAATGAAGGACCACTTCAGAGTCAGGTGGTCGTGTCTGCTCTCTTGATGTTCTAAATTGCCCCAATTTGAACCACAATCGTCCTGGCTTTTTAAAGTAGTCGGAAGCGTTGAAAAATTGACTTCCATTTTTTTTGCGAGGGAGGAGTTTGTGAAGGAAGGCGGCCGACTGGAAATTTTCGGGATTGCGATTCATTCGCACCCGTCCACCATTGTTGTATTGTTGGAAATTAAGAAAGCTTCTTCGCGATCTTTTAAATAAAAATTTACCTCTTAAGGAGCGTAATCGCGGTCAGCAACCTGCTTTCGTTGCGAGCAACACCAAATGAGTATTGCGTACAGATTTGATTGATTATGTGCTTTTCATTTCTCATTCTATCATTGCCGCAGACATGACGGCTACCTAATTATCCTTACTATGAAATTCCATTATTTTCGTCATTTATTATGAATTTGATTCCTGAACAATTTGGTTAAAAACAGAAATTAATCTTTGTAGCGCTTGGCGTCGTTAAGAGCAGATCTTTTTTTAAATTCATTATTTAGATCTGCTAAATCGGAATCAAATAGAAACATCTGGGAAGCCATGTGTGCTTTTTGCTTCATTAATCTGCCCCTGCTTGTGGCCTGTATTAACTTTTTTTTAAGCTGAAATAATACACAGCTGAATTTTTTTTAAATAATTGTTATTCTAAAAATATTTCCAAAGAAAATCCATTAGTGACCCTAACAAATAAATATTGAAGTTGACTTTAGAAGAAAATTCAGTTTTTTGTTGAATGTTTTATATCTGCGAAGTATTACCAGTATGAAATGGTAAAAATATGAAATAAAAAATGCAAAAATAACATCTTTAGTGATATTTTTTTTTAAATGAAAAAAAACTGTAAAGTTTTTCTTTTAAATTTAATCCTGAATATCGCCCAAAAATCCATGCGATTGGGTCTTACTCAATAGGTATCCCTTAGTTGAAAAGGTGGTGAATAGTTTCTTCATATGCAAACTAGAAACTAGAAAGAACTAGATGCGGAACTGAAACAGCAATAGTTTATGACTTTGTCCCATTAAAAAAATACGATATTCTTTTTTTTAAATCCATGTTTAGTTAGATTCTGAAACAGGTAAGTGAATTTAAATTTTAAACAAATAATGTATGCAACCCGTGTTTGATGAAGTAAAAGAAAACTCATCTCTTATGTAACAAGGAATTAAAAAATTCATCAATTTACCTCGGTATTGGTTGGAGAAGATAATATTAAAAAAAGAGAATGAAGTGGATTACACAATAAGGTGGGTATATAGTTATTAATGATTCATGTTATATAAATTATACAGGCTGTTATGGAAATGAGTGCAAATATTTTAACTAGTAACAGAACTCGTCGATATAAGCAACTTTTGTTTATAAATTTTTTTCGAAATCTCAATTTTTTTTGACCATTTTTCCCCCCTTGATTTTGACGACTCGTTCGGGGTG
>QDEB01022105.1:0-13143 GCA_004193795.1 Asbolus verrucosus | reverse complement strand
TATAAAATGGTATAAAGCGGAAAATAGAAAAAATAGTATAAAACACTCGTTGCAGAAGGTCCTTCAAGCACTCATTTGTCCCTCAACTCGCCGCTATGCGGCTTGTTTCGGAATTTCAAATTCGTGGTTGAATAGATGCCTTCTGCAACTTGTATTTTAATATACTATTAAATATGAAGTGTTGTAAGATTGGCAACATTGCTTGCATGCCACGCATGCGCGTCATATTTGTCTAAACGACAAATCAGATTAGAGCCCACTAGTTACTAAATTATTTTATTGAAGAATAATTTTTTGAAGATTGGCTGAAGTCGCTATTGGTATTTTTTATTTAAAATTTTCATTTATAACAGTAAAGTGTTATTTTCCATTATTGGTTACAGCATTTGCATGAGAGTTGTAAGTGAAACTTTTGACATTTTGATATTTAACATACAATTGAAATGTAGAATTAGACACAAAGTTCTGATAGGACTCCATTTCAATTTTGTCTCATCGCCGCTTAGAGGATACAAGTTGAACAGTATCACAATCCCAAAAATGTCAAAATGTCACTTACAACCCTGTCATTCCAAGGTCGCGATTTGGCTAATGAAAGCAGAAAAACGTGATGAATATTCTAGTAGTGAAAATACCCCTTTTCAAGTAAAATACGTCATGATTTAAACAACAAATTTGAAACTCAAATCCCTAAATACTTCAAGTTATTCTAATTATTGCCACATTTTGCCTGTCGACCGTGTTGAGTAGATGTCAACCGAGCTTCCATAAGAAAGTTTAAATTACTTGCAAAGGTTTATACCTGTAATTCAAGGATTTGAATCTGTAGCCTATAAATTAGAAGATATATCTTATTAAGAAGCTTGTGCTACATCATTAGTAACAATATTGTGTTTATTGTGCCGCGTTGGCACTTTGAAAAGCCGAAAAAGTTTCCTCAATCATCACTGTTCAAACCATTTTTCCATCGCAATCACGAAATCGTGCTTACAAAAGTAAATATTGCGTGGAGAATATTGAAAATTAATTAATGGTACTTTTCGCTTCCGCTCCCGCTCTGCTACTCGAGCTTCAGTTCGAAAGCTCTTCAGCGGCTCTGTCAGGAATTCGAATTAAATAGTATTTGTACAAACGCGAACGATTTTTTTCTCAAACTCTGTAAAATAGCTCGGATGCGACCCAAAACCTGTGTCTATTTAATCGTAATGCGTACATAATTGGTCCTTTGCAGGTTTTCTTGGTTTTAATTAACAATTATCTTTTAATTATGGACATTTAATAAGATTTTTTTACTTGAGTACACATGTCTTTGTAACATTTGTAAATTCAGCCATTCGAATTCCATTAATTTTAATTTAGCTAATTGCCCGTAATTTGGACAGGGTTGGATTAATTTTCCGGAAAGTGCATTCTTTCGGCCGTGATTTGTTCAATTAAACCTGAATAATGCGACAGATTTTAATTTTTGTCCAAGTCGAAAATGCGGAATTAATTTTTTTCATTTTGAATGATGAGGGTATTGTGTACAAAAATAAAAGAGAAAGCGAAAGGAACAAGCTGCTTGAATCTTTAAGAAAACAGGTCATTATGTTGACTATCTTAATGGATCTTGCTTCCGTTCGTTGCCTATGATTCATTGAATTTTCTTCCCTCCAACCAATTCCCAGAAATAATTTGTTAAATCAGTCATTCAGCAGCGAACCCTGAAGGTAATTCGAAAATTTCCACCTCCTACAGAATAAATTCGAGGCCCAGCCAATCATGGGGACGACTGCGTCAAATTATACAGTTTCATTAAGTTTTGTTTCGGAAGTTAAGGCGGCGTCACAGCAACTTCCGTGGTCTTAAGGATCGTCAGAGGCTCTTTGAACGCGTGTAAGTTTGCAGGCCGTGTTTCTCGTTAAGGGTGAGTTCACCTTTGAAATTAATACAGTTTCGAATGAATTACACCGAATGCGTCGAAAAATCTCCGAGGTTTGTGGAATTACAATTTTTCCGTTCGCATCAAACAATGCCGTCGCACTTCTTTTCAGCTTCCCTTTGTGTACACTTTTATTATTTCGAAAGTGGCGTAGGATGCGACGACGCCATCACCACCGCGATCGTTTGTCAGATAAAGTCCCTTGAATGTCTGTCCCTTTTTTAAAAAAGGGAAAAATTAAATTAATATTTTAGAAATATACCATGTAACAGACACTTTGTAAAAAAATTACAGCTTGACATTTTTTTATGTTTTAACGTCGGTTACGTTTTGTATCAAAAATTTAGTGAATGAGAGTCGACATATGGCAAAAATGCTTTGTTCTTTACATTATCTTTAAATTCCGACGTGATTCACACACTGCTGATTACACATAATCGATAAATAATGGGGAGGTAATTTACAAGTCTGTCAACTATAAGCTCTCCCTTAAGTGCCTGAAATTAAAGTCAAGAGACACTTTTCGATTTTCAGAAAGTTTAAACATAGAGAGAGGTATTTAGGTAATACAGAAAGTAACCTGGTACATCACGAAAAAACGAATAAATTACGAATCAACGATGGAATTAAAACATTTCACTTTCAAAACGGACATAAAAAGTGATTGAAAATTTGACCGTGCGAAAGTGGAGAGGTCGGTTAATTGGATGTTGAGCAGCAGTAAAACGACGTCGAAGTGGCACAAGTGACGTTATATGACGATCCCCAGGCATTTTTGGAGGTTATAATCTGACACTATGTGTGAATTCCGTACTGCATAGGACCCGACGATCAAACGAACTTCTATGGGAACGTCGTCGACGAAAAAGGTCGCCTAGACCAAAGGTGACAAACGGAAGGAAGGCGAGACAGAATCGATAATTCGGTAAATGGTTAAACGGAATAAGTTACCTCACTATTAGCGTTGGAAGAACATTGTTAGTCGTCACCTGTCATCGGAATACATTGTCGATTTGGTGCCGTCCCAAATTTAAATAATTCAAACTGGATGTAGGAGCGCCAAGGTTGCCTCTACCCGTTTTGTTTTGTACACTTTTTTTCGACTGGAATCAAATGGAATAAAAAATGAATTTTATACACCCACATTCCAACAGAACGGGGTGCAACAGATAAAAAAGTGTATATAAGGTGCGAGCAGTTGTAAATCTGAATTCATCCCCCCTTAAAAATTTCAGCACAAGACATCAATCTTTTTAATTGGATTTTATGGGAGTTTAACTAAAAGTAAATAGGACATTAAACTGATATCTTCCGCAGTTAATTATAGTTCTTATCGGGATGGAGCTAGAACCAGCCAGCGTGACGACTTGCTTTCATCACACTTTGTACTCATCGATTAATTACAGACATTCTTGGATGATTAGACTGTTGTTAAGAAAGGATTCCGTTTGATCGGTTTACTCGTGTGAACATGGAAAATAACTTTATTTGAAATCAAATAAACATTATGTAATGATAATGATATACAGTAGTGATGGATTTCGAGTCGCCGCTGTCGATTTACAAATATTTATATTCCGGTTGGACGGCTGTATATTTATGAATGCCGGAGCTTGAGAACCGATTTATTCAAAAAATAATACCGCTGATACTGCCATTTTCATGCAATGTGCAGGACTCTACATAAACAAGTTATTTTTTACATACAGGTGGTCATAGACTTTCACCCGTCTCAAAAAACAATTACCTCCTCCTTTGGGGAAATAATGCGCAGTTTTTTTTTTACTGAGTGTGACACTATCAAGCAAACATTTTTTTTTAAAATTTTTCTTTGTGTGTTTTTTTTCTAGTTTTATACAGATGGAAAAAACCGTTAGATATTTTAGTTAATTGAAAAGTATCCATTAATCCGCACCAACTTATCTCTCCTGTTGCAAAATCCCCTGCTAAATCGGATTTATTAGATGGACAAATAATCAGTTCGCTTCAGTACCAATCCCGAATTGAAAAGAGGGCTGCAGCCTACAAACACCATTTTTGCTATTTACGCTACAATCCCTTTTCTCTGAATCCACGACTATATCCGCCTCCCTTTGCAGGAAATATCCCCCTCGCACAGATTCCTGGAATATCTCCCGTTCGCGATATTCAATTCCAAACATTTCTGGACCGGTATGTGTATGCAACCAACTATACATAGTTCGCGTCGGCGACACCAAAAAATGCACAGCGTTAAGCATTTCAATTTTGCACTTCATCTGGAATAAATAACCGTTGCACACAGGCCTTGCACATTATTATTCAAATGGTACAGTCGAACTTCATCTTGAGTGGCAAGGAACAGTCCCAAGAAAAGTGACAGTTGGGACGTGATACTCGTTCGTATTTGTTCTCGGATGGGTGTTTAAAATTCAACATTTATTACACCCCGTAATTGCGGTTCGGTGACGTTATTAATTTTTTATTTGAATAAACCTTGAAATTCTTCGATTGACATTATCGTCATTCGCAATATTCAAATGTTTATTTTTGTAATCTCCATGTTAGTAATAATAAATGAGGCCCGACCTTATGTAGCTACATATTTCTTGTAATCATCTAAAAAATTCGCCGATTGTTTATTGTTATGGAAATTGTTGGAATTTTTGCGTGTGGGAAAATAAATATCAGAGGTATTATTTCCCAAACAGTGGTTCTTTCCGGACAAAAGGAACAGAAGGAATGAGTCCTACGATGGAAATCTAGCGAACCTGTGCAACACTCGCGATAATGGACCCCTCTAATTGCGAATTGTCCGACTAAGCTAGGAAGGATGTGCAAATGAAATGGTGCCGCAGGTAGAGTAATTTATGCCCGATTCGAGACCACACGCACGTTACCTTCGTGTAAATATTTGGGTGTCTGCTGATCTGGGATGGAATAGTTGCCACGAAGATGTTTACGAGCCGTGTTCAAGTGTCTAAACCGTCAAACAACAAAGAGTGGCCGCCCTCGAGTGCTTCAAATAAATTTTTCGATTCATTACCGAATCGTTTTATTGTTGGGAGCACTGAAGAGATAAAAGTTATTTATAATGTACATTGAGAAATAAACGTAAACAGCGGAGATAAAGAAACACAAAGAATTTTCGTGGAGTAAACACCCCATTAATCTGGATGCCCGTGTCGTATGTACAGTACGTCCCATTTCCAATTTGTTTCATAAATATTAATATTTTGAATCGATCGTGTCAAGAGAACCCTCGCCATGGCAACAAACCACAATGTATTTATAGATATCGATTATTGATCTTCAGGTAATGTTGCCGGTTCACATGTTGAGAAGAAACTGACGGTAATCGTCTGTTATCGATGATTTTCGATGAGAGAACAGTGGGGAATTTCGGGGGATTTAAATATAAAGCGCCCCCTCAAGTTATGCGAGTTCAATATTCCTCGGAGCGACGTCGTAGCAGAAGGGAATAATTTCATGGATATTTTTCACAAGAGAAAATTCGGGCGAATTTTCATATAACGAACTCGTTATAAAACACGTTTGAAATGCCCTCTGAAGGTTTCAAAATACTGTCACAACCTCGTCGGAGGACGCGGGATGGGGTTTGGAAACGCGCCACCCTTGCAACTTTTATGGCGGCGAAGACACGGACAAAATTCTAGACGAAATTTAATGCAACGACATAACGAAGATGACGCGAGTTTTTTCAAATTGTGATAAATTATCACAATGCGGGGTATTCCCATTTTGGTAGATCTTCCAATCAAAAGGTGACGTTTCATAAACCTACTTAAATATATGTTTTGAACCATTTCAGAATAACACTACGTAGTAGCAGTAAATTTTAAATTTTTTTAACTCTATATGAGCTACGAAATGTCATTTTTTGAAATTGNNTTTGATTAAAAATATATATGTTTGGCGATTTCTTTATTAAAACTGACCTTAAATTGACAGGAAACACTTAATTTGAATAATGTCTAAACTTAAAAACACGTGAATATTGTATAAATTCATTAACTTTTCACCTTTGTAAAATGAGTCATTGAAAGCATATAGTAATGAGTGAAATCACAGTGTGATTTGTTGTCCTTATGATTCTATTTATAGCTAGAAATTTGGAATGTCGCAAGAGATTAGATATAATAAATAAGTATAAAAACGTAGTTAAATCGAAGTTGCTAAGAAATCAGTGATGCCAAAATGAGGTATTTGTAGATATAATTTGGTTATCACAATGACGTATCTACACAGCAACGTAAACAACTTCTTTAAATAGATTTTTTGGTGTTATCTTCATGTTTGGAATTTTAAAAATTACATTTTTATGAGAGTGATAAAGTCCCTATTACAGATTGACAATGTATTTAGAATCATACGCGAGATGTATAGAGACAGACTTTATGCCAAAGATTGTGCGACTTACATATTAGAATTTCATTTGCGAAGTTGTATAAAGTGAGTTTATAACCCAAAGATTGTTGATGTTACGTGAAAAAAATTCTTAGTGTTTTTTTGGATTTTTTCTAAAAATTTCGTACACAATGAATGACAATAAAATTTTGTAGAAAATGGTAGTAAAATTAGTGAGATCAGAGAAAATAGATTTTTTTAAAATAATTTTCTGGTCTTACGAGCTGTGGAGTACGTACTGACTCAGCCTGTATAATATAAGAGATTCTATTGTATACGGCTTTATATGTCTACAGATCTATATAATTTTATGCATTATAATAGATATAAATTTAGATATGAATCCAGTCAGTATCATAGACTTGGATCTGGTTTTGTGAATTCAAATCCGGATTATCCTTTTATGTACAAATTCGGTTCACTATTCCAAACAAATCATATGCTTATCTGCATCTTTACTTAAAACTATAGAATTGTACGTTTCTATTAGCATTTTCAATATAAATTATAATTCAGATAAGACACTTAATGCACAAATTATAAGGTCGGTTCTTTGACTTCAGTTTATAAAGGTTAAGGGCAGGAAAAATCGTTATTCATAGTAAATTTAAATTCTATTGATTTTTCTCCAAGCTGATGGAAATCAGAACACACTTTGATCAATTTTTAATACAAAGAAACAAGGAGTCACATTTCTCGAATATGTTTTAAATAATTAATGACGAAACATGTGCTTTTATTGGCAAATCGCGCTAATAAGACTTTTAAATAATAAAATAATAAACTAAAGAAATAAAACTGAGAAATAAAACTGGGTCACGTAGTAACAAGTAAAATAGCGTTTTTGCTTGATTTAGGATCTTGTGCTTATGAGTGATATATTTATAAAAAATAATATAAAGAGAATATACAAGTATAAAATATAAAAGAGTGGTATTTGATCGCGTGTTCTCCCTTTTGTTTCCTGATCGTGTTCCCTTTGCAGATATTTGTAGGTTTTCGCTGTTTCGACTTGTTTTGCAAACGTTTCAAAACCGAGTCGGTTGTGTTCACATTGAAGGTATCTTTGAACTCGTAATGTAGAATTTTTTTCGCTCGACTGCACTCGAATTTTCCTCAGCCATATCCGTAGTTTCGTCGGAAATAATTTTTGAAATTGTTCGCTCAAGCAGAAATTCGAATTGTCACATTTCCTTTCATAATTGACGTGATCCGTCCCGACAGTCAAAATTTTCGCGTTTGTGTTTAGTTTCAAAACCTTCACCCTGTATGGACGTAATTATTCATCGAGTCAGCCTCCCGTGCCATCAAATAATTTTTTTCTCGACACTGTTTACGAAACGAAGTTTGAAACCACCCCATCATAAATTCAATTATTTACCGGTAATTGAAACTTCCCTCAAAGTGTGTTTGTTTATTAAATTTACATTATTTGTGTACCGCTGTATCGTATAATATTTCACGGGTCTTAGCGAACAAGCGTGGAATTAAAATGGGGAAGAAAATATTTATGTTACTGAGGTTGGAAAAAACATTAAATAAAAAAATTCCGCGCCATGTACTATCATCGCATTTATTGCGAATTTATGAAAATGGACCTTATTAAATTAGTTTAGCGCTGTTACATGGCGTACTTTAAAGTACCCCGCATGATGAAAACTTGAAAAATGCAACGCTCGTAAACGTGGATTTATGGGGTTTTCTGCATTGAGATGGTCCAAATTAGGAGAGTCTTTCTTATTGCTTTTCGTATTTAATTTATTCCTGGAGCGTCGAGTTGCATTTGCCTGAATAATGTAGGCCCTACACGGCAGCCTTGTTGTAAACTTTCGATTCGGTGGTATGTCAAGCTGTCAACAAACAAATCGAGTACGCTATTTGCCAAGGAATTGTAAATAGAACAAATTCACCAGCTACGACCTTTTAATTATACAAAAGCGAGTTGTCAGAGTGGAGTACGAACTCTAACAATAAAATTTTTTTCGTTTTACTGGAAAGAGAGATCATTAAATGCTCTTCAAATTGTAATTTAAACTTTCTAAATACGACATTAAGAGTTTATGGTAGCTCGAACTGCAAGAATAATTAATTAGAAAATCTATAATTTGAATATTGTCTGATAATCCAACTTTAACTCTGTTAATGTTAATCACAGTACAAGTTCTGAAAGTATTTTAATGAAGTTCTGCCTTATAATATTAGACATTACTCAAACTTTTATGGCATGCTTTGGTCGTCATTTGGCCGTTAAAACTGCAGTGTTAAAAGTTCAAAATCGTGATAAAACATGGAGGAGGGCGCGAAGCGAGTTTCTTAAAAGAAATATTTTTTCACTCCCGTGTGTGGAGAAAATTGATCCCATTTTTTCACATGCTTAACAGTCCAATGGCGTATTTTGATCGTACATGCAAGTGATAATTTTATAGCTGCCGGTGCTTATCTCTCCACATCTGATAATAATTCACCAAATTGCCAACATTTAGTGTTACCCCAGGACTATTATCCAAATTATTTCGAATAATCTGCAGTAATTGCGATTTTAATTGCTGGATGTGAGCAAATAACGGTCGAGATGGGCACAAATTTATGATGAGGTGCGGGGCGGTTCGATTTTTAATTTCTCCATCCTTGCCAGTAAGAATAATTGGATATTTACTTTTTTAAATTTTGATCCTTGCAATTCAATATACGCGAGAGTATAGTTAGTTGCATAACAATGTTTTTATTGTAATGTACTCATTGTTTTTATTTCGTCTCTCCAGTTTTTTTATTACTTTTTCGTTCTTATTCGCTTATGGACGTGAGCAGATTGACGTAAATTCATGGCTGAGTAACTTTTAATAATCATTAAAAGATTTAAATCTGATGAGTTTCTTTTGATGTAGATATTTCAGTTCCAGCTTCCAGACTTTGTTGTACAAAACCTAATATATGTACATAGCTGTATTATAAATGTTTGCATAGCCGTATAAACCATTTGGATGAACACTCGCCATTAAATTCTATCCCATCTGCAGAAATAGAGCATACTCTCACTTTACACATACGGTTTTTTTTGACATTTTACGCAGTTCAGGAATCCAGCAACTTTAGAGGTTGGTTGGTATTTTTCGCAGTCCTAAACAGTCATCAAGAATTTTTTGCAACCGAAGCAACCTCAAAAAGTGTTTGTGTGGGTTAATCGCCGTGAGAGAAGAATGGCTTCTTCATCAGGAATTGATGCTGATGAGGTAAAGTAGTGTTAGTTAAGCGTGAACAAAGCACGGGGTGGTTGCAAGTTTCTTTGATCCGTAAGGGCAATAGCAAAAACCTTAACGCTTTTATCTCTCAAAGGCAGTCGGTTTAAAAATTGCTTTTAATTGCACGTGATACAAGTTGGCTGAAATTTGCAACACAGAAAGACTATCAGAGTGGCTCAGTTTTGTGCATATTATTACAAAGGCGGCAGTAATGAAGAGCGTCCCTTCCAGCAAGTGTTCTGGAGGCGCAATAATGAAATATGCACAGGTCATTTGGAGCCACGCGAAGCTTCCGACTTTGTACAGGAATTTCGTTATAAATTCTTGTTCTCGTCAAACTTGGAAACCTACCGGCTGCACTTCTCCGACAAAAACCAATAATTAATCACGTTCTTGGCCCATTGTCGACTCGGAGAATTGTTTATTGTAATTGCAATTAAGACTTAATTGTTCGGTCGTGTCTGGAGAAAGGCTTCAGCTATCGCCCCAGCCATCTCAACAGTAACAATAATCGGGAATCTCCCAATTATCAATACGTTTGCACACTCTGGAACTGGCTGGTACTACACAATGGAGCCCTTTCGAACCTGCTTTATCAAAACTTCGGAAATGTTCATAAATTCCGGCTGTTCTGATAAGCGAGTTCACTAATTCATTAATGTTGTTGGCGATAGTTGGAGAGACCGGCAAAACTGAAGCCACTGCGCTCGGACAACGAGCGAAATTAATTAAAGAGGGTGGTGGCTGGGACTCCATCGTGGCAGAATCAAGAGGACAGGTGGACAATGTAAGAAGCGTTTTTTATGCAGTGGAGTGGAATGTTGCTATTTGTACGGCACGTAGAGAATGCGTGGGCCCGAATACACAGTAATATTTAAGTCGCTACTTGTCTTCTCCTAAATTGTTGCCTCGAAAATTGTCAGCTCACAAATTAAACTTGTCTTGATGGATGGCCGTTATTAATTGTACACCTATTTAGGACCGTTGCATCGTGTCTCACACAAATAAAGAATATCGGTCGGCTCCCCACGGCTGGAAAAAACGCTTCTTTGGCACTCGCCAGAAAAAGTGATCCTGTAACAGGACCACTTTTTCATTGTAAATCTTTCCGAAGCGATTTCTCGATAAAATCGCATTCTTTACTGGCCCGTTCCGCAATTAATATGTGATATCTTTATCGATTTAACACTTTTATTAAACCAAAGCTCGTCGCTTGCCGCAAGGTTTGAATTCCTAAAAATGTTTGCAATCTTTCCTGATCTGTCAATGTAAAAGAGAAACGAGATTGATAGCTGATAAAGAATAGTAATAGTTGGCTACTAAAAATCAAAAGAGGAAGCAGTGGCCGGCCATATGAATGCTGGAATTTAAATCAACTTTGGGTACAAAATTTAGGGTATTCGTTATCAAATTTCCACCCATTAAGTGGCAACGCTGACTAACTCTGCTTATTTTAAGTTCATGGAGAATCATTTAAACCCTGTTGAATTTCTTTTGCGTCCGAGTTGTGTGTGTGGAACATCAGAACAGCGGTATCGATTTCCTTGTAAGTGCTCGCTGACAGTAGCGACAATGAAAGACAGATAGAGACCAGCCTTAATGACGTAAAAGTTCCATAATTCATCGCGTTTTCTTGCTGTTTGGTTTAAAAAGTGATCGATTTCGGTTTTTTCGAACCGAGAGAACTGCGTTTCACCGGCGACTGAAAATGCACCAAATCCGTCAGCCTGACTGGCTTATTATTGAGCGAATCTGTTTTTGCGCATGAAACAACAATTTCGGACAACTCAATGACGCACGAAACACAATTGAAAGAGCGATCAGTAAGAGTAATGACCTTAAAATATACAATTCTAAAGCAATCGATTTTCAATTTGCAACAGCATGGTGTCTATTGACATTAACTTTGTGTTTATTCAGCGTATTGAACAGAAAAATTTACAATTCACATGACCATTTTGGAGTCAATGCCGTTGAGTATATAGTTAACGGGATAATTAGGGCAAATGAGGAGAGATTTTTTTTAAATCAATATTTACCGTTGTGCTAAAATGTTTGGAAAAAATTCGCACATATTACGTAAAGATTCATTGCGAAATGTGATTGGAGAATAAATTAACTTTTTTAAGAATGGCTAGATCGGTATTTCTCGTTCTTTTCGAAACTTGTAAAGTGCACAGAGTGCAATTTTATGTTTCCTTATTGATGCCCACATTCCCACATCGAGCAGTATAGATAGTAGATATATTGTGACGGTGGCTGATGGGTGGTGGTAAAAGTGCGGTCGAAGATTAGGAAGCCATAAATTATTTCGTTCAGCCTTCAGTGTCATCTTGGCATTACGCAATCTCGGTGATAAATTTTTTACATTCAGAAGCTTGATCAACGTTTTCATGTTTCTCCCGAATCAAAAATGAATAGGAGCTCTCGAATGGAATTAAAAAATTGTCGAAAAATTCGGCTGTGAATGAATTAAACTTGCTAAATTGGAAAAGTTGTTCTTGTTCATTACGCAGAAGTTCAAATGTAGATGCGTAATATGAGTTCTGAATAACAAAGAGATCGTCACCGAGAGTGATGCGAAATGGACCTTGAGAAAACTTAGGAGACTCGCCTGTATTAATTAACGTATTAACGAGGACAGCTCCAACATTTGCGAAACAATTAGCACTTTAAATATTGACCGATGCAGAAACTGAACCTTAAACCGAAACCAGAAGCGGTGTAATAGGCAGAGCTCGGATTCCTGCACGGCACGAACCAACAAACACAAAAAACCCAACAAATTTATTGCAGGTTGTGAGAATAGAGACTAGTGTGATAATGTAAAATTAAGTTGGTCCGACGTAACGTTCTGACCTGTTTTACATTTTTCTGTTTTTCTTTCGTTTTTTGTCAGAAATGTTTACTACCTTTTTGCATTACATTCATCAACGTTCCACTCTTTTTCTCTCGATGTTCTGCTTCACAAATCTTAGCCACTTGTGGCCGCTAATTTTCAGTTTTGTAACAATTTTTTTCTTTTCCATTTTCTCTCTTTAACCTTTTATTAAAATATTTTTTCGGCTTTGTTAAATTTTTTGTTGCTTTTATGATTCATTATTTACTCCTGTCACTCAAGTATTCATCGTTTTCTCTTTGTTTATGGAACATATTCTATATGCTGCCTGCATAAATCATTCGGACTTGCAGCCATGAAGTGTTTTTGTAACAGAAATTAGGGTTTTTTTTTTCATTTTACTGCTAGCTGGTCCAGTTCCACAAGATTGTCGTTAAAAGCTTTATAAATTATTGAGCTTGCAAGCACGTAGCTTCCAAATTTTAATATTCCCTCGTAGTAGGTACCCAAGTAGCAATAAAGCAATTATAACTTTACTAAGAAATTTTACAAAAATTTATTACCAAAAACAGACAGTTCAAATTCAAGACTATAGGTAAATTATGTGACTCTGTCGGGTTAGGCAATAAAACATTAAAAATGAGCCCCTCCTTGTACAAATCAGTATTTCGTGTAGGTAGAAATTGTGCTTGCTGCAACTTTTGACTGCACAGTACTTCTGTAACTGTTTTGCAGCG
>QDEB01022097.1:0-34708 GCA_004193795.1 Asbolus verrucosus | reverse complement strand
CCGACTTTAAAGATCCACACGCTCCGACTTCCTGGTTTTTTTTATTAAAAAAAAAAAATTAATTTTAATTACCATCAATACTCAACTGAAAAAATCTGTTCAAACCTAAAATCATTTAAAAGGCACGTGTCCAGTGAAATTAATAGTCAATATTTAATAACATTATTATTAATAATTCAATGGCAATAAGTCTTTTCGCCAGTGTTTTTGAACTTTTATAAATAAATAAATTCTGATTATTTTTACGGCAATTACTTCATCTAAAATTAGTGCATTAAAATTTACTTTTGTACACATTTTTGTTAATTTTTTCGTATTTACAAAACAAAATATCTTTGTCAAAGTTTACTTTGAAGGTATCATTTGTTGTGCTTCTGTCTTGTTGTTATATTCAACACTGTTGATGAACTGTAAATGCAAAGAATTTTTCTTTGCATTTAGCTTTGTGAATAATAAAACTAAAGAGTAATTTGTTTCATCTTCATTTTTTTTTTAAATGAATTAGTTTGCATAATGCCAGTCAAAGTGGAGATTGGTTTAAAAGTTGAAGTCATAAACAATAAACAAAGAACAAGCACTGATAGACAGGTAATAAAATTCTAATTACAGCTGATAAATTTATTGGAAGGCTTAAACACAATTTCAGGTACCTATTGGGGCAAAACCTTTCACTCTCATTAAAATTTTGTTATGGAGATTAGCGCCTTCCCGTCAAGTCTTATTATTTAACTTTTAAGTCAAGCGCCACATTTTGGTGATATATTTATGTACATTAAATATATCTATAAAAATTTTGTAGATTTCGTCAAAAATCCCAGAAAACGGTTAATTCCGATTAAAATTAATAACATTGAAATTATTGTCTTCCATGTGTTATTATTTATAAATTATCACGATTCAAATCATTATTTTTGAAAAAAAAAACATCAAAATATGAAAGAAAACAACCAAAAATTTAAATTTAATTTTATAGATAAAAAATTGAATAAACCTATAGTCATGTGTGCAGTTAAGTCATGTTAGCTTCAGTACACATTTTTTATATGGATGTATTAATATGAGAAAGAAAAAACGTTTTTTTTTTCTCATGTTAATACATACATCTATCTTACTCTCGCAAGAGTAAACTGAAAACTGGACTGAAAATATAAATTTAAAATGATGTACTTTATAATAAAGCTAGCTCATATAAAGTTTGCATGTAAAGATAAAATGTAAGCAACACAACTAAAACTGCAATTCTTACATAAACGTCAGTTTCGCTGATGATCATAAAGATATCCTTACTGACTTCCGTCATAACAGCTACGTGATTTATACAATATTTATTAGAAACAGTATGATCTGAAATAATTTAACATTCTTTTACCGAAGACGGGGGGCTAAAAAATGTCGGCTTTATTATAACACATGGTTCTAAAAGGACAATAATCCTCTTTAAAAATGTAATGTAGAAGTTGCTACAACTGATTTATGATCTAGATAATATGAAAATGGAAGACATTTACAAAAGGGAATTCTTAGATGGGGTACAAATGTGCAACTAATTTAACATTCACAGGAAGCTAAGTATATCTATTCAATTCACATACTAAAACTTGGCAATTTTATTTTCCCGCTTTCTCGTGGTGTATTTTTCAATAAAAATAAATTCGCTGATTCACTTTTTACGAAAAAATACGCTCATTATTTACAAATACGGTCATCGTGTATTCCGATAATAACACGACATTTGCCCCATTTTATAGCAACAAGCTAGATATCATAATGACAGTCATTCAAGCGTAAAAATATCTTCTTTGTCTATATCTATGTCCTTCCATCAAACCCACATTATTTTGATACTTATTCAATTAAAATCAATTAAAACTGTATCGCCATGTACAAGAGGGCATCAAATGGGGAGCAAGGTTATTTTTCTTTAATTCTAGCCATTTGCAATTTGTTAAATCGAAATCTACGTTTCTGTCTACTTGTTCTATCACTTCTTCGCAACTAAGCGGGGGGCAGGTTGCTAGTGGGCGGCCTTCACACCGTCTCCGTGTCTCTGACTACATCGTGGTTGCTATATTTGGTTAGGTCAATCGTTCGAATCGTTTGCAGTGTGTGGGTTTTTGACCATATGTTTTTGCACTGCATTTTAATTGCACTTGTATTTTTTTCTTAACTGCATCTTTACAATTACAACAACCTTCTAAAAATATTGGCACTGCATATTGAGCCGAAAATGCATCTCACACTGAAGGTCAAGTCAAGTACATTCCTCTTCGTCACCAAAAAATTAAGAGTCGAAGTGGATATTCGAACGGTGCCCATTCTATTTTAAACAGTGCTTCATTTCAATTACAGTTTGTACATTTTAAATGCAAATTGGTGACCTAAGCACATGATTCACGTTTTTAGAAACGCCAGTATAAGGAAAATGCAGCTAATTGCATTTTTTACGATTCAGAACAAAAAATCCACATAACTATGCACCATATATGGGCGCTCTTAGAACATCTTTGCGTTTATACGTATAAAAATTTAGAAAATTCTCTCATATCCCCTTAAATTTTAACACGCTGACGTCATGGTCTCGTTATGCAATCAAACTTGTGTTTTTAATACAGAATATATGAAATTCAAAAAAGTAACATGCTAATTCCATTTGAAATGTAAATTGCGTTGGAGGCAAGCGATTGGTTTTAACCTTGTATTTTGCTTTTGTATGAAACATTCTAACCACATGTGATTTTTCCAAGGGGTTGTATGTCTATGATTCTATTTCAAATTTATAGTGCACGTGTCAGTTAAACGTAAAAAAATTTGTACACCATATGGTTCGTACTTTACATTGAAACCATGACAAAGGTGTCGAAGTTCATATCGTTAACGAGTTTTTTTATTAATACACACATCAGACACAGCTGCTATGCTGCTATTTGTTTAGGAAGCATGCAGTCGATGACAGCAGACAATGGACACTAGCCATCAACGAATTCTGTTTTGAAGTGTTTCTTATATTTGCCATTTCAATTAGTCCTTGTCGGACAACAACGATTCCCTTGTTCGGAACCCAAGCTAGCACTATCCAAAGGAATTGTTAACCGACACAACTTGTTTCGTTTAGCATGGTCCCTTTTGCTTCGGTGATTTCTAATTTTGTCCGTCAATAAATAAGAGACGATTACGTAATTCCTGTTGGTTTGGTATGCTGAGAAACCTGGTAAGAAAACACGTAAACAGCAGAGCAAAGGTGAGACAGAATGCGGTCTCTGTGGGAAGATCTGCTTCGTAAAACAGTGCAAAGTAACAAATACGTCAGCTGTTTCATTCATCCGCCAGCGCAAACACCACTAAAGTGGAGATGTAAACAGATTCAGTAGTAGCAGCGTTCGTGGAAGCAATGCCACAATCAGAAAAAAATAAATTCATATTTTGTTCAGTTCTGATCAAAATTAGTTCACACCCTTCCACTAAAACATCTCAGAAGAAGCCGGAAGCTTCGTTTACAAAATGGGTTAACATCTCATCCCACATGTTTTAATTAGACTTCCTGGTGGTAGTTGAGCGAGCATTTCAATTGGGCTTAGATCCTGCTAAGCGATATGTCATGAGCTTGTATCAGTGGCCTGCCACCTCATGGGATTTGCTGACAAATAGTTATTTCTGAAAGTGACCTAGATTGACACTCCGAGGCGCCAATTCAACTCTTCACGCACCACAATCAAAGACGTGATGAAATGCTTTCGTTCAAAACATGAAAATCACGCGCATCTCGTTTCAAACGACTTAATCGAATCGTTGCTAAATTTGTTAAACGACGACTTTTAAATTCTGCTAAAGCGTTTCCCTTCCATTTAATTAGCTAATAAAAAAAAAATCAAACACCAGCTATTCTTGGTCGGTTCCACCTCATTTTCCGACACCTGCAATCCATTATTAGTACAACCGTCTCGGCTCATTTGTAAAGTCTAGCGAAGGTTTTATAAGAAGAGAAATTGACAGACGTTACTGGGCTAAGGTCAAGCTCTGTGGCCGTCATAAAACCCTTTTATGGATGAGCTGAACGAAACCTTGACCGCTTTGGTCGACTCGTATTTATTGGAAATTTGACTAACACCACAAATATTGACGCCGCAATGTCGTCATTCACAAACAAAAATTTTCACATTTTCCTTATTTGTTCACTTAAAGACGTCGCTTGCATCAAACCAGTTTTTCTTGTAGGTTAATTTAAAAATAAAATGTCAACGATCGAACGAAAAGAATACCAAGAAACAAAAATCATGCGAACTGTATCGCCTGTTCGCAACATCCGAAGTTCCAATCAAAATTTGGCCGAATTTGACCACAATTTGGATTATCTACTGGAAGATCTTCAAAATTCAGTGTCCCGTCCAAGTAGTTCTTTGGGAACGCATCGAGAGACTTCAAGAGCCATTGAATCGACGAGAAGCAACTCACTTAATCGTTTCACCAATGTAAAACCATCAAATCCGGTAACAGAATATTCTTCGGATGATACTTACAACTATACGGTAAGTATGTTTTGTTTTGTGTGCATTTTTGGGTTAATTTTTAAAAATTCTTGTAGTCTCCAGATGGCAGTAAACGTGTCACGGGTTATAAGAAAGAAACTTACTCTTACAAAACCAGCGGCGACACTGCTCCACCTGAAAAAGTAACAATGCAAAACAACATCAACCAATTAGATTCGCTTTTAGATGATCTGCAACAAGTCAAGAATTCACCATTTCCGGAAAGAGGTGAGTCTCGTCTACACTTATTAATTCGTATGTTAATAATCATTGTTACGAAAATTATTGTTTAGGACTTTAAATTCGTACTGACTCACAAGATATTTATAAAGGCGTTTGTTTTCCAGAATCTTATAATAACACTGGCGTTGGTCCAGATTTTCAGTAAGTAGATTGTTGATTTAATTTCATTCGGTATTCTAAAATTTATTTTGATTTCGTAGAAGAAACACCGCATCGTCTTCCAAAAGAACCATTCAACGTGAATTACATTACGGAGATACCCCACGATCAAGCTCCAGAAGTCGCACTTTAGAACGTACCGAACGTGAAGCATCACTCACGAGAGATGTACAATACACAAACGAAGGTTTTTGATTTTTTCAGTATGTTGACTTTTATATTTTTACAAGATTTTATTGACAGGGACTTATGGCGACATAAGACAAATTCGCGGAAGATCTCCATCACCTTCCTCGAAAACCTCAACTCTATCCAAACAAACAAAAGTAAAGAATGTTCATGCTTATCCTGTAGAAGTTGTAGAGACAACCTCCCCTGATATTAACCCAGAAATTCTGGCCCATCTTGACCCAAGCCTCCATCCCCCAGGCAATACCAAAGTAACTACCACAATAAAAACATACACGTATGAAATTCCCGGAGCTGGTAACTACCCTACGAATTTAGACACTTCTGTCGATACTGAAAAATACGTTTATTCCCCGAATCAGTCACTAACAACTCCGAGTAAAAGTTTTGTTTACAAAAAAATAGAAAATAAGTCGTCGGAAAATACGATTAATTATCCTCCTCCATATCAAAAACCTGCACCACCTGGTGGCTCCACCACTGTTAAAGAAACTATAACCACGCGTAATTATCAGCCTGGATACTCTCCTGAAACTGTGCCCCCAAATAATCAGACCTATGTTTATAATGAAACAACCACCACTCGAAATATCAATGAGAATGTTCCAAAGGGTTCTTTGCCCCGTGATAATCATCCACGACAACAGACATATGTTATTGAAGAACATCACAATACTGTTACTAATCGAAATGTAAATCGTCCTTATCCTGACGATAGAGATTATCCTCCCAGGGGCAATCAACCTCCAAGACAAGATACTTATATAATAAAAGAAATTCATGATACGAATACAACAAATACTATCAATCATCCTTATCCTGACAGCAGAGATTATCCTCCTCCCAGCAGAGATTATCCTCCTTCCACTCAACATTATATTAAAGAAATCCATGACACAAACACGACTTCGAATGTTCATCACACTTACCCCAATGGTTATCCACCAAATGAACCCAACAAAACGGTTATTTATCGACACGAAACACACACCACAAACAATTACGGCCCTGAAAGTAAACCCAAGCCTACCGATGCTGAAAACTTTGATCCCAAATATCCTCCTTATGACAACAGAAGACCCAATGAACCAGTGAATATCCACTACAGATACAAATCAGAAAGCACGACAACAAATAATTTTAAAGCCGGATATCCCCCCAGTGACGAAACTCAAGCCTTATTACCCAAACCTTTCCCAACCGACAACCAACCAGATGGCCCCCCAAGAAGACTAGATGAACTTATGGCTGACATAGGAAACGAGGTAAATTTTAACGATCACATAACATCTCCCGCCAACTCATTTGTTGTAGCCCCCTACCAGCCCCTATAACATCGGTTACAACATGCATGAGCAAGAAAAAGAACAGAAGAAGAAAATTGAAACCCTCAAACGGCAACAAGAAGAGGTAGAAGACACTCAAAAGAAAGAACCAGTTCATCGAAGCAAAAATGTGTCAGGGCCTCCCGTTTATTACCCTCCTGGACATGAAATGTTTGCTAAAAAGGAAGAAGGTGGCGCTTGGAGAGCTGAAGTATGAATAATTTATTTAGAATTTCTTGTTTGTTATTATTGGTGTCCATTTTTAGGGCGGCTATGAGAGGGCATCTGGAAAATATAAATATGAAGCAGAAAGTAAAAGCAAATCAAAAAGTAGTTCAGGAGCGGCGATTGTTCCAGTTTGTTTACCATTGTGTTGTGGTTTACCCTGTGCCATTATATAGAAAATACTCGCTCAATTTATTAACGAGAAATTTGCGAAGGTGCCTAAATATTCACCACACACCTCACCAAATTATATCTGAGGAATTTGTTTAATAATTTAATGACTAGTGTTATGTTTTTGTATTATTTAACGTTAATTGTTCTCTGTATATATATATATTTTTTTTGGTATCAACAGCTTTAATATTTGATGTAAATTCCTGTAATAGGATTAATACAATGTATTAAAACGACTCAATTGTTTATTCAGTTAAACTAATTCTTGCCTATTAACAATACTGCATCAATGTAAAAATGTATTTTATTATAAAATAAACTTAAAAACAATTTATTGTACATTTTTACTTCGATCTTGGGCTAGCCCCAATAAAACACAGTCAGCTTCTAGCAACGTAATATCTTTCTCATATCCCAGAAATTTTGAAGACAGTTCTAGTTCTTTTATGAGAATACGAACTTTGCTGCCCCTCACATAATCGCTATAAATAAACAATACAAATGTGTCATCCTAACAAATTGTTACTTACCTTGCATGTTTTTTTGGACGTGGACATACACAGTGAAATTTCCATCCAAAATCTATATACAAATCGTCACCAACCACGTGGAAAATTTTACCTTTGACCACTTTTCCTTCAGGGTCCCCCAGCTACAAGATTTAACAATTAGTTGGTTGTATACGATGTATTTAGAACTTACATCGATCAGTTTTGAATTACGTAAAAGAGAAGCAAACGTCTGATAGGGCTCCTTATTTTCTTCATTTTTAAGGCTTTCAAATTTGTCAAAAGCCTGTGCATAACCTCCTTGTTTCTTTTCGATTAGTTTTTCATCCGTGATTTCAGTTGACAACATTTTTGTACAGCATCTTAAAGTTATGGACTTTACGTTAATTCCAGCTTTTGTACTAATTTGTCTTAATAACGCCATTTTAAAAGTATTTAAAAATATTTTGTAACTTAACCTACATCAGTTTTTTGTATAAAGTAAAGTTAGCTACAAAGCTTGCCAATACAATAATTATGATCGCCATTAACATTGCCCTGATAATTTATTTAAGATATTTTTATAAAAAAAAGCAACCTAAATTAAATATTTACATAAGTAAATATTTAAGTAAATATCCCATAAGAAAATATTTTTCGCTAATATTGTTGATAATATAGTGAACAATTTTTTTTTAGTTTTATATTTTGCTGTATTTTTCTAAAAATTAAAATTTTTGTTAATCTATTGGTGCCACTGCTGCACATGTCAAATGTCAAACGGTTAAGGTTGCTATCTTCACACAAACCGGTAACATTATCGATGTTGATATTTTTAGCACCTTGAACAATTTTGTCTTAAAATTTTCACGTGATTTGATCGATTACCTAAAAAGTGAGGAAATGCCTTCCGCTGGTGATGCCAAAATTCCCATTTGCGGTAGATTAGGATTAAAACCATTATCATGTCAAAACATACTGTTTTATTACGCACCAATACAAGGGGTTGTGAGTTACACTTCTTTATCTATTAACGTTATGAACCCATCGTTAATTCTAAGGTAAGCAGATGGCAGTATAGACTTTTAACAGACGTGTATAAATTGAAATATTTCAGACTGTTCCCTCGAAGAGACATTACAAATATTTTGCTGGTTAACACTCTCGTAGGATCTGGTCTATATTTGTATAACAGGCCACACCTTAGTACATTAGCTAAGAAGGAGCGAATTTTATTCAGGTAGTTAACACTTTACCTCTAATTATCAGTATTTCAATGATGAAATTTTAGTGCCTTCGGAGCTGCAACTTTTTCTCTGGGTTCAGTTTTAATTTGGGCTATTCTTAGAAGTGTTGTTCCTGAAAATATACCTTTATGTACTTTATGTGGTATTGGTTCAGGCCTTGCCATGATCAAAATGGGACGTGCATATACAGAACATGTAGATTCTTTAAGTAAGAAATGAAGTCCAATTTGTATGCACAGTAATGGAGTTTACCATATTTAATAAACTTAAAGGTAGTTTTTACAATGTAGTTGTTTTAGTTTGAAATGGACATGTTTTTCACACCTTAAAAATATGTTTGAAATGAAAGTTCATTTTTTAAGAGTTAAGTTTTTTGTATGATGAGAGATTACATAACTTTATATTTGAACAAAAACAAACTGCTGTGCTCTTCTCTTTGTTATAATTTTTTGTATTGTTTTACCTGACCACAAAATAAAATTGTTGTGAATGACAATTGACAGTTTCATTATGACACAAAATTTGAAATGATAAATTTCTTTCATAAAAATGAAGAAATTTAAGCAAATACGCCTAGAAACCTGAGTTAAAACAATGGAAGAATCTAATTTTGTTAATGCCGAAATTGAACAAAGAAAACTTTTAAAATTCTATGAATTTTTTTGCATTACTGCTACTTTACAAGGGAGGGTGGCATATTTTCTTATGTCCATTCATGCAGTAAATCCATATATTTTTAAAGCGTAAATATATGTTTTAATTTCTTTAATCATCGGTCTAGTGTCAATTTTCAGTTTAAGTGATTATGATCCTCGCAGATTTCTGTTTGTGAATATGGTGTATGGAATTGGTATAATGCTTTATTGCAGACCTTCAATGATGGCAATTAGCAAATTTAACAGGGCCACCTTTAGGTAATTTTGCAGTTTACTCTTTAACGTCTCTATTAAATTTTGATGAAAGTAATCTTTTTTTAAATAAAAATTGATTCTGATTTTAGTATTTTAGGATCTTTGATGTTCAATCACTCGAGCATGTTCTTTTATGGTTGGTTGGTAAAAAATTGGTCGCATAGACCGTATTTGTTAACTTTTTTGGGTTTTTTTGGCGGAAGAATTATGATGCTTCATCTGTTGGCGTATTTGTACCATGTAGATTCCAGAGATCGTGGTTTTCACATCATACCTTCTGGAGAATATGAATCTATGTACCACCAACATTAAAGTATTTTAAATCATTCATTTATTGATTTTAATAACAAAACATATCACGTACAAATATCTAATAAATATTGGTATATTTTTCATTTAACTAAAACTGAAATTTGATCAACTAAAAAACTGTTAATACTTAATCTAATTTCAAAATGTACTGTTAATATTTACATATTTATTACAATATTACAGTTAAATCGGTACAAAAACATGTTTCTCTTAAAAGCAGGTTTTTACGAATACTTAAAACTATTCTAAAATAAGTTTAGTAACCATCAATTTTTATATTTCTCATAAACTACAAATATACTGCTACATTGTGCAAATTACAAATTAGAATTAAGACAGTAACTTACTGAATTGTCCAAAATCGTATTTCTCTCTCTGAAACAGATATCTTTGTACATTACTAAACCGATTTTAAAATTTTTGTTAAGTATAATGCTTGGCACCTACTAATTATAGTAGATATTACACGCACTCAGTGATTGGTATGTACATTGATTATTGTGGCATCTCCAAATATTTATACTAATGGTAGACATTAGTTTGAAATTTAACATTTTTCAGGTACATACAGGAGAAGTTTTTTGCCAAGCGATGGCCACATTATAAACAAAAAAGTAAAAAAATCCTAACAATGTTTAGAAAAATATAAAAATAAATTAATAAAACGGCTTAAATTAAGTGAGTATGATCGTGATGATGTTGTTGATGTTGTGTGGTAACTTCAACATGTTCCGCATGCACATGACCGTGAGAATGTGCATCTCCATGGCTGTGTTCATGCCCAGCTAAAACACAAAAAAAATTCAGTATATTGCTAATCGCAGTAGAAATTATAAAGTATAATGCCGTCAATTACTGTATTATATTATTTTGTTTAATCCTTGAGCTGTAAGGAAAAGCTGTTAAATATTTGTCATAATGTTTGGACATAATATAGAATCTTAACAAAGGTTACCGTATGACAAATACAGATGTTATTATTGAAATTACATAGGTAGTTATTTGCTAATGACTACTTATAAAATTCCAGCTTATTGTGTAGTTATTTTTATTTCGTCATATTTTCTAAATATTAAGTTGATATCGTCTTAGTCTTTGTTTTTCAAATTATTCATTCAGAAATATTTATTTTTCTTTTCAGTTAAATTTATTTGATGGATGCTTCAGGAATTGAAGACAGTTTGTAAATAAGAACTAAAACTTGAAATTTGCATGTTGATGTACTTATTGTACCATGTTTTTGAACAAGATTACAACTGATTTTTGTTGTTAAAATTACGCCTCGTGATATGAAAAATGGTGAAATTTATTTACCATTACTTTCATTTATTATCTATCAGTGGTAAAAAAACACATATTTCATAATTTTGTTAGGTATTCCATGCCAAAGAGTATTTTCAGAAAATATGGAAAAAAAAGTCAAAAAAAGAACAATAATTTATTACGTTTAAAATTAAGTTTAAAATTTTCACTTTTTTAAATTTTGATATACATTGCCCTGCAAAATCGTTTTAAAAATTAAAACACGTAATGAGGATTAACGAAGTTTTATTCAAAATAAAGTAAATTTTATTGACTCTGCGTCACAATTAATTTGACACATTTTTCATCTTTGGTTCCAAAACTTAAAAAAAAAATACTCCGAAAATCGGAAAAACATTCCAAATGTTGATTCAAATTGCGTCAAATCTGTCTAATGAGCTTTAAGTTTCTCAAGTAAAGGAAATTGTTAATCGCTTAGTGTCAAAAAAAGTTAAATGAGACAGAAATTGGAATCTCCCGAGCTGTAACACTTACTGAAACTGACTACTTTTGTCGATAGTAATAGATAGATAGTAATAATAGATAGCAATCGGAGTAAGCCACTCTGTTATCAACAAGCTCTGGAAACGTTATGTGGAGGATGGACATTATTCTGGGAGACCAGGACAAGGTAACAAATACAATACAACGATCAGACAAGATCGTCTTAAGCTGCGTAACCGTACCCGTACAGCTGGAGACATAAAAATGAAAGTAACTGCAGCTTATGAGCAGTTAATTTGAAGGGTTATAATTCGCAGAAGAATTAAGGCAGCTGGACTTCATCCAAAAATACCTGTAAAAAAAAAACCAAAATTTTGTTTACAGCACTATTTTTGCATATATTAAATTTTGCCAGAAATTATATTAACTGGAACCTAGAACAATGGAGGAAAAGAATTGATTTACACTAATGATGTACTACGAAAATGTAAAAAAAAGCAAAATGTTTCTATTTGTAGTAAAACTGTAGAATATATAATAGTTGTTAAAATATCAG
The DNA here is from genome assembly GCA_004193795.1 of Asbolus verrucosus. Lineage (NCBI taxonomy): Eukaryota > Metazoa > Arthropoda > Insecta > Coleoptera > Tenebrionidae > Asbolus > Asbolus verrucosus. Next base: position 22,610 of record QDEB01022097.1, on the reverse strand, counting down.
ATTAGTAGTCTAGTAGCAAAAGGAAAAGGATCATAAATGTCTTCTTCATTCCTTTCAATTTTGTTATATTATTTTAATATTTGATTTTAATGTTTTTTTATCTCACCTTTAAATATCTGAGGACTCTTAAAAAAGTCATGTTGATGTGCGAATATGTTTAATTCCACTGATTTGCTGTGTTAAAATATCAAGTAAGTGAACAGGTAAAAATTTACGCCTGCTAATAAACCAAATATAGCACTGTGTTGTTAAAAAATGGAACTTGTTTCCAACTCTTTTCACATACTTTCTTAATAAAGAGTAGACACATACATATAGATAGTTAATTCAATAAATAAATTTTAAAAATAAGAGTGGAATTGCATCCATTGTTGTTATATTGTATTACATTTCAACTTAGAAACGAATGATGGTATTGTAAGTAATTAAAGTAGCAATAATAATTTTTGTTTAATCATAACATATCGCATGACCACGAAAACAGGTTCACAAATAAATTTGGAGTATTAATTAACACTTAAAGATTCATAATTTAATTTCGAATAATTATTTTTGTAAATGTACTTTCAGATCAAAGTGGAGTATTTTGATAAGAAAATATGTCACAACGAATCTTTTTTCTTATTTTTGAATTTGTAATTATTTTTATAAATTTTTGGAATATTAAAATGTATGAGATAATCATAGATGTCATATTAAGAAATTTTATCTATTTGTTAACTCAATGTCGATCATCTACGTTTGAAAATATTTTTTAAAATTTAATTTTGTGTGAAATTTTGAGTTTTTGAAAACTTCAAGAAAATGAGCTTTAGAAGGAATTTGGTTTTGATCTTAAAAAAAGTCGCCAGAAGGAGAGACCTTTCTGGTGCCACGCCTACAAAAATGGTACGCACATTTTCTGCAGCCAAAAAACAAGAAGTAAATTTTCGTACACGTAACTTTATCAAAAATATTATCCAGTTGTAAAAATGCTCATATTTGCTCAAATTCTCAAATTTTTTTCATCTGAAAGATGTCAACAACTTTTGCAACAACAGGTTGTTCCCAGACTTTGACAAATATTCCCAAACTACGAAAATCGGGCTATCCCAGCTGAAATCAAACGAATCAATAAGACGAAGCACCATCTCATTTTGGACGTCAAGTACGCCAATATTTAGATGAAACATTTTCTCACATACAGATAGGACGGAGGGGAACCAGCTAGGTCACCCGATTTAACTTCGCTTGATTTTTTTCTTGTTGGATCATGTGAAAAATCAGGTTTATATAGGTTATGTCAACAGGCCACTTAACATCGAAGAATCAGAAGAACGCAGAATTGAAATTGCGAATATTGGTTGTAATATTTTAACTGATTCGTTGCAAAACTTTATCCAATATATTCATTATTGTTGTATTAAATTGTATTAAGTTAATGAAGAGCACTTTGAACATCTGTTGTAAAATTAAAAAAAAATTTCGTGTTTAAAATTTTGTTTTATCAGAATTTCTAGTTAATTTTCATTTAAGCTTGCCAAAAATGCATAACGATGTAAAATAGAAAAGATTGCAGGTAATGGAATTTAAATACTCCTAATCATATACCAAATCTCAAGGAGTTTCGGCAAGAACCATTTTCTAAATATTTAACTGTATCCTTACTTTCTAGCGACCTATGTATATTATCCTCTGAAAAAAAAAAAAAACAAACAAAAATTAGTCTAAAATTATTAGAATAGTAAAAAAAATTTTCTTTTCAATTGAAAAACAAAAAGTCTGTATTTGAAAAAAAAGAATAAATAAATAAATAAATAAAACGTAAAAAAATGTTTGTCAATTTGTCTATACCTATCGTAATCAACTGTAAATGTAAATTTGCCAATGAAATGAAACAATCTCGGCAATGAAAAATATTTTTTCCACGTGGTTCTTATCAAAAATACTTTTACAAGACAGTAAACGAATAAAATTATTAGATATCAAGTGAAACGATGTAACTGATGTTTTATCAGACGCAGTTTAGAAAAAATGCCATTGCTGCGATGTTTTTGTAATATCTTTAAGAAAGTCTGCCATGGTAAACTCATTTATAATGAACTGAAGAGTTTGTGGCCACCTGACCTAATATCACAAAGTTTTGAACTAGACCTTGATAATAACGCTGGTATTATTGTTATTGTTCGAAACGTCGAAACTGCGTTTATTTGTCCCTGAAATTTAAAAATATCAATAATTACAACACTGTATCTACATAGTGAAAGTAATCAAAAACAAATTTGACACATGTTAAACGATTAAGTAATAATTTTCGCAGTTTATGACATCTGTAAATACCTGAAGACATCGCGAACAGTTAATTATTTGATTTTAATTGTAGGTAATGGCTTTAAAACATTGTGATTTTATCACTGAATTGTAAAATGATATTACTTACTTGTGGCACATAATTACAATTGATAATCAGTGCGGATGACGAGCAATAGAGTTTAACAACCTTCTCCAATCATTTTGCAGAAAGAGAATGTAAATTATTTTTCCATGTATAATAAACTATCAAGGGTAACGACCTAAAGAAATCTTGTTAACAAAAAAAAACAAGAACTTTCAAAATTTTAAAGTTCAAGTTCTACTGTTCACTAAAAAACAGAACTGGATAAAAACTCTAGAATCGTATTCAATTTCCCTTTCATTTTAATATGGAATGGTACCAACAATATTTTTTTAATTCCTGGTTGACATTGTACTCTTCAGTTTTTTTATTGCATTTCAATCTTATCTCCGTTGCGATAAAAAATATAACAAATTAAATAAACATCACATAATTGCTGTAAATAAACTTGGAGTTAGCAATATCTTGTAAGTTACGACAGTTTCTACCACCTATTTATTATGTTTAATTGACACCGTCATGTGATATACATGGACGTAAGTAATATGTTGGTGTCTAATTATACCTAATAGACTGGGTTTAGGGGACAGTGCAGTTAAATTACTGTGATATGTTGACCTCTCGTCTTAATGTTTCTCATGGCTCATAAATACGTGCAAAATTTTTGCCACCTCTTTATGGCTTTTGATTTTTACAATATCATGATCTAATTAAGTTGATATAGCATAGGGGGAGTTTAAAAAATTATATGATACATATGTACTTCGTGGACGTAATAAAATGCGTAAAATGATTAATTTTTTGAAGTTATATATTTTTATCATGAAACTTCCCATATTAAAAAAAGCATTTCGACATACAACACATTTTTTGTACTGGACTTTTAATAACATCAATTTTTATTAATCATAAGTTTATTATAAAAAGTCGAGTTAGAAATGCACCATACCACAACAAGGTCGTATACAGCGAAAGTTTAAAATAAAGAATAAAATCGCCTACTAACTATTATAGTTAAATATGTTTGTCGCCTTCATTTACAGTTATAATGTTGAATTGATTTATGGAACCGCTGGTTTGATTTCCTTGTCTTAATTTAATTCGTTATAAATTTTCAAGGTTTGAACCAAATAAAATTTGAAGTTTGTTGTATTCAACAGATAAATATTAAGAGGAAAGAACTTCTTTGATTTTCGTAATATTGATTTAATTTTACTTTTACTATCCTCCATTATAACTTAATATTTTCTAAAATTTTAATAATAAAATATTAAAAATTGAAAAATTGAGTTACAAATTCAATATATCAGTGAAAAGTCCCGTTTATTCGAAAATTTTTAAGTGTAAATATTATCTAAAATACACTCTGTTGCCCCTAAAATTTGGATAACTCTGACCATTTTGACCAATTTGATGGGAAAAAACGGAATCATTTCTTTCTCTTATTCCTTGAAATTATGCCTACGTACGCTAGACATGAAATTAATTTTTGCTTATATAAAACTAGGTCCCATTTATTCAAACTGACTTTAATTATGTAACAAAAATCTGAACTGCTTACTATTAGAATCTAATCAGGCAAAATACAGTCTGATCTGAATTACTCTTGACGTTGAACATATCTATTAAAATACTGTTTAGGACATTTCTTACCATTTTGTGGATAATTCACACTAAATTCAACATAATTGACTTCTCATATTTTAGCAAATATAATCCATAAATTATCGGAAATTAACTTTTTGTTTTCATTCAAAAATTATTTTTTTTTTACAATATACTAACATTTATAATTATGTATAATCATACCCGATTTTGTTTTTGTTAAAATTAGTGTAGGTTATCCCTCACTGAGGATGTGGGTTGTCAAAAAATTGTAAAAAATCCCATTTGCTTTTCGGCAAATTTTGCCATTTTGGCCTACAAATTAAGAATTAAACAATTGGAAATCGAATAAAGCCATTTATATGGTTCCACGAAAAAAGGTTGTTTGGTCAAAATCTGATTTGATATGGTAAAAATCTGATAGTACTGTGATGTTAAATAACAATGTTAAGATCTTTGATAATTTTCGTACATTTTCCTGTGTTTTTGGTATTTATGAAAATTTTATGAACAATAAAAATGTTTGGTTTCGTCGGAAATTATCGGCTAAAATTTTAAAAAAGAAATAAGAAAACGGTTTAGATTAAAATATACTTCTAGAAGTGGCACCCCATTAGTATCTATTAGCATTATTTTACTAGTATGGTATAATCAAATTAATTTTACCTCGTAGTATGTTTTAAATTGTTGAAACTTTCACCTTATTTCATCCATTTAACCCCTTTTACATATAATTATGGTAAGTATTTATTATAATGCTAAAGCCCTCAAACATGACAACAACAGTGTATTTATAATTAGTAGCAAGTTGTAGCATCGTTTTATTCCATTTGAACAACGTACTTATCAAATAAAATGATTTAAAAAATCATTTGTTATGAAGAAAAGATTAATAATTATTAATTAATTATTATTATTATTATTTTCCGCCTTTATTCTTTTTAGGTTGTGTGTGATTTATTCGTTTAAGCTTTATCTTAGCTTAATTTGGAACAGCAAATTAAGATTAAAAGTAAAATATTTTGTTCAGAAGCTACAATTTTGAAAAAACATTTTTACGGTCCACAACTGTCTTAGGAAGCATTTAATCGAAAAAAATACTTATGTTTTGATTTACTTTAGTTTTCTGAACTTTAACTAAAAAAAAAAAAAAAACGAAAACGGATTGTTCTGCTTTACAAAGTAATTAATTTTGCATACCACATGCATATTCCTGTTTTTAAAAAGATTTTATCTATCACCGTGGTGTGGGATAAGTTATACCATATCGCATTCATTGTAGATATGTAATAGCCTTGTTATCCCACTAGTGCGGTAATGAAATGAAATTGCAAACTCACAAATCCAAGAAAAAATAATTATTTAGCAGTAATAGATAAAACTTTATACGATATTNNTGCGTTAATAATGTCTTTATCCCACTTATATCGTAAATTACTATTAAAAAGATCATAATTACACATCAAACTAATCCTAACATTAGCGCATATAATAGGGATTAAATTAGGAAACCAGAATAAACTAAATCATCTAATGTATGCATTTCTGTCGGTAAATATTTACAATACAAACGGTCATCATACTTTTTCATAGCTGACGATAGTAATGATGATTTTGACGATCCATTTATAAATTAACATAAGCATTTGTTACAATCAGTTCCATGAAATTTTTAGCAAACGATAAAAAGTGTGATATGGTAAAATTCAAGTTTCACTTTTATCACGTGATAATCTTCACATTATTTTTAGATTTTTTTAATGTTATCTGTTTGTCATAGAATTACTTGACATTGACCAACATGATTTTGGTGAATGAAAATAAAAAAACTATTAAAAATTAGTGCAAAAGTTGTGTGAAATAAATTTGCAAATCAGGTATACTTTGGATATTTAAAAATCAAAAATTGTGTTAAGAAGGATTCGAATGAGTTAAGTACTGACAGAAGGACGAAAGAGTTGAAAGCTATAAGTATAAACCGTTTTAGTTTTTTTAGTAACAGATGATATTAATAAAGAATGTAGTATAGTGTGCCATCTACATTACAATTTTTAATGAAAAATCTGGTTAAGATACATAGCTGGATTTACTTTTTTTTTTAAATTGCATGAAATTGAAAATCTCAAATGCATAGCGCTTTTATGCCTTTCTTTTTTGAATGCATGCAAAATTGCATTGTAATGCCCCAATCAGAAAAGAATAATGATGAGTTATGATGATTTCGTCTTATTTATTTTGAGTACATAACAGATAATTTGTTCTTGACCCATAATTTCAAAATGACTGTCAGGGCAAAATGCACAGATACCTTGATAAAAATTATTGATTATTTTCTAACTCATCAGAAGATAATTATTTCCAAACAGTTGAAATGAAAAATTGATATCTACTAAATTGGTGGAAGAATGTTTCTCATTTCCAAATAAAGAAAATTAAATATATACGCAACTTACAACAGCTTTCGAATTATGTTGGATATCTTCAAGGATTTCAAGATTTAAGATATTATTCCACTGTCTAGGATGTACTGTAATTATAAGTAGTAAAAAAAAGTACAAAAATTTTGAGAAGTAATTTACATACACTGCAAACCAGATAGACACAAACATCTAATAAAAACAAATTAAAAAAAGAAGTATTCTATTTTGCCCTATTTTTGGTAAATGGACTACCATAAATGTCGAACAACTTCCCCAATTTACCTCCGTTTACCAAATATTTGATTCGTTTATTTACAGTTAGGATGACATCTCGTGTCGAATTACAACTATCTAAATAAAAAGTTACTGACCTGAGGTGTGACCTTCACATATAAGCACAACTTTTGCTTTTATACATTAAGAACACGTCGTTTGTTCCGGCGTAGCCTACTTTCTACCTACCAGCTAAGTAAGTAAATTTATGTCTGTTTGAGTTAATCGTCAACGACAAGTAAACCTTAAGCCTCCACGTTTTAATTTCACGCGATTTCTGAAGAAAGTTGGTAAAATGGAGCATTTTAAATGCGAAACTGAGATTCGGATTACCTTTCTAAAATTACTCCGGTTGGCATTCCACGGTTTCTTGCAGTCCCAATGTTATCAAGGTGATCAATATTTGCTGACAATCGAAGGCAAGCACACAATTACAACACTTAACACGATTTCTTCTCGACTCGAAAAATATTACTGTTCGAATCAGATAAGTACGTGAAGCATTAAAATGGGGACATCGTAATTTCAAATTGCATTATCCTCGACTAAAACGGATTAATTTCACAAAAGTCTTACGACATGCCATCACAAATAATGAGCAAAGTTTGCACGTCTGATGCAACGCTAATGTTATCCAATTCGTTTCATACTTATCTATTTGGAAGAACTCCTGACACCGCCACCGTCATTGCAACTGAATTTTTCCGGAAAATTAAGTCTTATAAAATCTACATTTGTTATATAGAAGCTGGAGTCGATCTTGGTGCCGCTAGTTTTACTATAAATATTCAAATGTAGTAACTTTCTATGATTACCACTATCGGAGTGTAAAAAAGCTACGAAACCGGAAGTCTTCTTTGTGAAACTAAGACGGAAGTTTTTCGAAAACTTTGACGGGATGCGTATATGGGTAATATCAGCGATATTGGACTACCTAGTCTTTTAACGCGTCTGAAGAAAGTGCAAGTGACTTCACCTTCTGATTGTGATAAATGACCGCCGAAAGCTATGACATTGAGGAGAAAATTTCTCTTACGTAATCCTGAAGTGTTATTATATTTTGAAAATGGTAGGGGTGCCGGTTATACGATTTTTTACTGATTAGCCAATCTGTTTGCTAATAAAAATGCCAAGTTTATATTATAATTAAAATGTTTGTTGATTTTAGAAACCCAATTAACATGTATAGACAACGAATCTCTTCCTGTCATTACTGCTGAAAATTGTTTTCAATGGACTTGCTAGTTTCTCTGGCAAGTATCCAATTATTGTTTTAATAAAAGTATAAACATTCATACATAATAAATAAAAGACACCAAAATAAATCCAAAATCCAAGGTTCAATGTATTTTGTGTAGCTTTAATTATATAAATAAAAAGTTGCGCTATAATCTGAAAAGAAAGTTCAAGTTGTCGATGTTTCATTAATGACAACTAAAGTATTAAATTAGAGTAATGGTTTACGTTTCATTAATAATGTTTTTGGTAAGAAAATAAAACAACAATTGTTTGACATTGACCTTCTTGCTTTCTTTTTCTAGGACTATCAATGCTATTCTTGTATTGTTGTTGAGTGAAAACAATAACAAAAAACACAGTAATGAAGAACCCGAAATTTTATGATTCGAATACTCAACCACGCAGCAACAGAAGTTTTCCTTTGTAATGAGGTTTAATAACCATAATATGTGTGAAATCAATGAATACTTAAAAAATGTATTTCTGGAAATACTGCGTGTGCTTGCAGAAGTGACGAAATAATGAAACTAAATTTTAATTTATTTCATTTAATATTTTCAAAAATTCTTTAATCTCAATGTCATAACAATTTTTGAAACAAAATGTAAAATGTGAATAAATAGAGGTGTTGTAATTCTTGTGTTGTAATTGGAGTTATTATAATTCTGTGTTATATTTGCTTTGTTGTACGTATCTATATCTGTATTATTTATTTATAGATTATCTTTTCCATAAAAAGCTAAATAAAAAAAGATGAAGCTCAAAATTAAATTCAAATTCTCAATCATATTTCAGAAATAAAGATGTGATGAAAGAATACTGTAAATACTGTTACTCTATTAGAATGTCAAATACACAGTATCTGTTAGAAATCTTTCGGTTCTTTTAAACTGTATTAGTTAATAAGTGCTTAATTAGTTTTACATCGTAAGTGTACTTAAAAAATTTGTATGTACATTCTAAAAGCGAAAGAGAAAGGTTTTGAGATTTTGAAATACATCTTAATAGTTTCGATGATTTAAAAAATTAATACAAATTTATTATAGCATCGCGATGAAGAGAAAAGATTGAAAGTGCTAGCTGATAAACTTCCAATTCTGAATACCTTTCCACATTAGAATATCGTGTATTTTAAATTCATCACCTAATGCTATGTTCGATAATATTTTTGTCTTCTCAGCCGCATAAAAAATTAGATGAGAAACTTGGCGCGGCCTTTGCGTGTCAACCAGTTCATGAAATGCAAATTGAAATGTGTCCGTTAAACGTTTCTACATTTTATATCTATGAGTCAAATCACAATATTCATTCATTTCTATGATTTGTTGATATTTTCTTATACGTTTCAGCAGAAGAACCATATAATTTATATGTAATTACTACAAACATGAAAACAGACGAAAAACATTCAAAAATAAATTTTAAATTATCGATGTGATCTTATTGATTAGTATTACTATTATTTTCAATTTCGTCAAAAATTACCTCTGGAAAAATAATGTAAATATGAAACAGTAATATATGTATACATAGGATGAAGTACAAAAAATGGAACCAACCACATGATCATTCTTTATTACTTTTGCCTGCGCTTTAATTATCTTTATTATTGCGTATACTTTTATTAAATTTCAATTGATTTTATTTTTTAATTAAAGTGGTGTTTCTGAAAACTTAAAACAGCACATATTATAACATTTTTGATTAAATGCTATATTAATCTTACATTTTTTTCCACAATTTCTTTCAATTTATGTTAACTTCCTGAACTAATTTTTGAAATTTATATAGTAAATTTTTGAATCCAATTGGTAACCAATTATTTTTAAAATTTGTTTTGTTGGTATGTCTCATTGATTATTAGATAAATGATGGAGACAACCAGCTGGAATCACCAAGTATATATAGTCTGTTTAACTAACATCCGCACTGTCAGTGTAACAAATTTTTAAACATTTTGTTGAGTATACTCAAAAATTGCCACTTTTTTACTGACTATACATTAAATTTGGTCACGTCAGAGAAACCGAAACTTGGTTGGAGTCATATTTGACCAAACAAATGAGTAGCAATTAGTAGCAATGTTGAATTTTGTTTTAATCATTAAATTAATGAACTTATCTCGTCCTAATTCTGAAGTTAACAGCCTTCGTTCTGTGCAGTAATTAATTACTGCTTTCTTTCTACTAATAAGGAGAATCCCTTTACGGGTATCTCTATCAATCAATTTGTCTAATTTGGAACTGCCACAGTATAGTGCTAATAAGGTGGTTAAATTAAAATTACAAATAGAAATTTATACGTAGTGCCAACGTATTGTCAGTTTGACAATACAGATGTCAGCCAATTGAACGGATTATACATACAGGATCCATACAACTTTAGAACTGGTATTGTCTTATTAATTAAAACAAAAAGTTCTAAATTTTTGCAATTAATTATTAATTAAATTAGAATTATAAAAAAACAATGATCTGAAGTTGTCTTTTTTACCTCTCCATATTTAAAAAATATCTATGTTTTAAAAGATAATGTATGATAAACTATGTAATTCTAACAGAGGTTATAACAGTTTAAACTTACATGTCTGAAACACAGGTTATAAAATCATAGTAATTGTAGTCAACACTGCATTAATCCTTAATATATCACTTAAAAAAGTTACGATTTAATTCGATATTTCATTTTTGTCATATACGTTTGGTATAAAAATGATAGGTTGAAAGTTAATTTGTTTCAAAATTAAGATGATAATGACGACGTCTTTATCTTTGAACATCAAAATTAGACTTTTTTTAATTAAATCAAAAAATAAATTGGTTAAACGCAGTCATATTTACTTGCTGATTTGGCTAATTGATTTTAAAAAAGCAAGTCTAATTTTGATGTTCAAAGACAAAACCCCTTGTAATATTTAAATTTTCATCACTAATATACATATGGAACAGAAGAAGTGAGTTTTTTTTAATATGCGATTCACACACAATTTAAATAATTATGAAGTATCTGCGCGTTCATAATATATAATAATAAAATGTATAAATGTAGTCTCCTTCACTGTGTTAAAAAACTTCAAATTAAAATTTACAAAATGAATAGAAGACTGCTGATCCCACACCATGGATTTTAAGTATTAGAGAACAATGATCCTGGCAAAAAATTAATTGTTCCAAATGAAAAAGTAAATAAATAAATAAGAAATGGACCTACGATGAATTAATAAATTATAATGCATGGTGGCTGTAAAAAATACACAAACAGCATCCGCATAGCAACTACAATGAAATTTGTATTAATAGGTAGTTTTAAAATCTTCAGATATATCCGCATAAATGCTAATGAGAAATTATGAATGAGGCAATTACACAGTGATTGCATAAAAAATTTTATTAAGGCTTGTGGATGTACCTAATTCGTCATCGATCTAACAGAGTAATAGAAGTCACAAATTTTGTCGTTCCTATAATGTGTTTCGAGTAAATTGATAACCTGATATCAGTTATTGTTCCTCTTGATTTTCGAAACATGAAACACTTCCAAATTAATGAAAGGAATTTCTAATTGCGAAAAATTGTAGAATATTACATTTCTAAAAGAAATAATGGTGTCGGAGATTTTTTTGTATGAAAATAATTATGTCAAAATGGATTTGACAATCCTTTTTAATTAATTAAAATAAAATTATTAGATTGTAAATGGTAACGATAATTATTTAGTTTCCTAATTTAGACGTATTCAGCTAATTACGTTAATTAGAGTGGACACTGCCAGCAGTTTATGCAAATGTTGTAACCTTAAATTAATATATACTTTTTTTAATTTAAAACCGATAAGTGCTAGGTAGTTAACTAATATACTTGTCGGCCATGTTCGTATTGTTTTTAATTTGTATGATCTATGATAGTGTTACCAAATACGGATCTAACGTATTTAGTTCCAGCAGGTATCTCCTTCGCGTCACATACTTTAAAAAAAGCAACTTCCTTGCGATACCGGAAAACGCCTTTTTTCTATTTCTTTTATTTCCGTTAACAATTAATGAGGAATGAGAAGTATCATTTACATTAAAACGCATATAGATTTCTGTAAAAAATTAAAATTCATTGCAATCAATTTTGATTCTATTACGTGTTACCCATTACTGATGATAATTCCTAAAGTGAATCTGTTCATTTTAATCTTGTACACTATCCTTAACTTCGCGTAAGCCAATGGCCCAAGTGAAAATCAAATAGAATTTGCTAAAAAAAATATAGATTTAGTTAATACTTTTCAACGCTGTTTAAATGCACTACAAAAAGACATTGAAAACAAGGCCATTATTAGTAAGTTTACAAAATTTTTTCAATTATTATGATTAAGAAAAAAAAAAGAAACAACTGGAAATCGCCTTTCTAAGCACTGTAACTCTAAACTTAAAATAATAATGAAATGAACAAAACTAATCCATATAATGAATTCTGACAAGAGGATTTTTGATGGTACTTGGTAGTAACAGTAAAAAAGTATATTAAAACAATAAATAAACAATAATCATTAAGGAGTAGAAACTTTGTTGCTCAGTGACAATATATAACCACATTACAATTAGGCACCTACGTTGATTTCTTTCCGAACAAATGGAAATGTTCACTTGTTGGCTCGTTACAAAGTCGATGACACACGCAAGTACAGTAACTACAACCAGTATTGGTATTGTGGAAAAATTTTGTTGTAACCTGGATTGCATTTTTTTCTCAACTATTTTATGATTTAAAAATGATCGTCACTTAGTTTCTCAAATGACAATTATTTAAGACAATGAAGTTTTCAATTTTTAGAAACCAATAACATACATTATTTTTGCCGCACCATAAAACTAAACTTGCCATTCACATGTAATCTGTAATCGAAAAAATTGATTAGAACAAGTCGTAAATGTTTCATTGTATTATAAAATTTCAAACTTTGTTGTTGGTGTAAAAAGCGCAGATTTTGCGGTTACGTAATTTTTTACAATAAATGAACAAAATATAATTCTAGTCATGTCACTTCAGGTGCGTCAAGGTTCCTTATGAGGCCATTTACTTTTCTTAATTTACGTTTTTGAGCAGAATTCAAAAAAATCAGGAATCGAGAAGTAGCTGCAGATATGCTTTTGCTTTTTTTCACTTATTATTTCACTAGTTGTTAAAACAGTACCTGTTAATAAATTTCTTTTAGTTTTCATGTTATGAGCGATTAGAACAGTTAGTTTTTTTTTTTTTTTTAAATAATTTTAACGATATTGGGAGATCGTTAGGAGACGAGTGGAAGTATGAAAATAGTAAAAATTTTTGTTATATCTCTGTGTTTCCCAACAACGACAACGTTATTACACGTAATTTTGAACATACCTAGAATTAGTCACTTGCAACTGTTTATAGCTCAAACCATTCATTTATAGACAAAATTTATCAAGATACAATTTTTTTAAATCCTCTACTTTCACTTGCGCACACACTATTCAGATTTTAATTTTAGCCATATACATTTCAAAATATGACCGACTTTAGTGTACTTGTACGCTTATAAAACATCAAAAAATGTTATTTGATACATTGATTTTTTATATTCTCCAAGTCGTCTCAGAACGGATTTTTCATGTTGCGAAAATATCAGTTTGATATTTAAATTATTTCTAAATCTAATAATCTAATAATCTAATAATCTAATGACATTAGTTATTCTGCAACTTTTGTGCAGCTCAATTAACTCCTAGAGTTTGATTTAAACAAATAAAAATATAAAATTAGAATATTTATCAAACTACTATAAAAAAAGTAGTAGCACTTTATATGCCTTAAATGTCACTCCTTTTCCCAACAATTAATTCGAAAATGTTATATTTATTTTCCGATATATTTTGCTCTTTTAAATAATTTATTTGAAATTTTTTGAAAATATGAAAATGTTAGAAAAACAACTGTTGATATTACTTCCAACAATAGTGTAGACAGGAAATTGCTAATATATTACGAATTTGTGTCAACCAGCCTTTAGATCTGATTATTAAACAGAAACAAGTAAAAATGTTAATATGTTAATTATTTTTAAATACAAATCTAATGAAAGTGAAAAAACGAAATAAATATTTTGAATACTTATGTAATATAACGTATTTATTTTTTTCATTTATTGCTTATAATTGACTAGCAAACTATGATAATATTAGCAAGTATGTTGTTTAGTAACAAAAACTCGTTTTCTAAAATTATTAATTAATTTTACGCCCATAATTTATTGTCTTGAACCAATTATTTGGTGCATAAAATATTGAAAGTAAAATTCAATAATTAATATCAGTCTCCTTTGTTGTTTTACAGACAAATGCATCATGGGAATTTTTACTTCGCATTTTCTAAGTTTTAATGATTAATTTAAAACCGTCGACGTACGTGAGTGAGAATAATTCAACTTACTTAAAATTTGCAAGCAGAACATAACAGAAAACCCAGCCAATATGGCGAGCAGTTGCCAAACCCCGCTATGATGATTACCGCGTTCCCTCGCAAGAACTTCAAAAAAGACAACATAAAGTAGGGTTCCTGCCGCCATTCCCTGCAAAACGATGGACGTGATGTCTTCATGACTGTTTTCGGACTCGCTTAAAATTAAACCAATTCCGATGCCTGAAAAATCGCTTTTCATTATTCAGAATCGACATCGAGCGATGGAGTTTTACCAAGAGGAGTGACAATAGCGAACGTTCCAGTGTACAGGATAACCAAGAGCATCCTCGTTTTGGAGGTCACTAGTTCAACTCCCACACAAAATGCGATGACCAACTTATGTGTGGCTATGGCCGCGAACAAATACCAAACTCTCTGAACGCTTCCCTCGAGACCGACCGCAAGTCCTTCGAAAACTGCATGGAAGCTCAGCGCCAAAACCGCCAGCAAACCGCTAAATGAATTTTTCAAGGCGCCGTCGATGTGGTGATGTGAATGCGAGTGTTTTTCGAAATTAATGGTGCTCTGAGAATTGAGCAGTTCCTTATTGGAGTTGCTGATGTAGCTGATGTTGCCATCGTCGAATTTATTTAGAGTGACTCTAGGAATGGTGAGATTCCGCTTTTTATTGCTGCATCTAATCGACAACGAGCGATGCAGAGCGTCGTCGTTCAGCTTCCTGTGAAGGCATAAGTGAACTAGTTCTTCAATTAGGTATACGAAGAAGAAACCGAGGCAAAAAACCAGTTCTGACATTGGAATTCCACTGCCAATGCTGGGTATTTTGTTGTGCGATTCCAGCATCATAAAGCTTTCTCGTACTTCGGGCTGCAAATGGATAAAAGTCGTGAAAAGCAGCACACCACCCCCGAAACACAACAACAACGATATCAACAAGTTTTTATCACCGTCCACTGATTTGATGTTAATTAATTTAGTCAGCTTTATAGGGAGGATTCCTATGAGGAAGGATGCGAGTCCTAAAACGCACATGGCAACCGCTTTCGCCAAAATGAGGTTGTTTGTTTCTTCGGAATTTGTCGCATTTTTAGTCACCGCTTCCATTTTCGACGATTTTTTATCACACTTCACTTATCACTTATTCTTTTCTTTTTGCTCTGTTTATTTTATTACTTCTTCATGGTCCGCTGGCGCTACTGCGTACTTCTTTCTAAACAAAAATACGAATATCGTTAATAACACATCTATAAAATATTTTGGCTAAAGTATTTGAATGTTGGAGTGGTCGGTTTGTTCAACTTTGCTTAAATATTTCATGGAAACTGGATGAACGGGTTGAATTCTCAGACCCACTTTTAGTAAAAAATTAGATCACGTAGGTAAGCTACATGAAATTTTAAAATGATCTTGGGCCACAAGGGGCTTCGCTATGAAATATTCGCCAAGTCCACATCTTCGACTCTCTTTATTTTATTATTACGTCTATTACACATTCGATAATGCTTATAATTCCTACTTTTTTACCCCTTTACTTTCACTCTGAAAAATGCAAATAACCTATAAACTCACAGCAGCGTTAGATGCATTGGATTAACATCATTAACCATAATAGAAATGAAGTGGGTGGTTACAATAAATGC
The DNA here is from genome assembly GCA_004193795.1 of Asbolus verrucosus. Taxonomy (NCBI): domain Eukaryota; kingdom Metazoa; phylum Arthropoda; class Insecta; order Coleoptera; family Tenebrionidae; genus Asbolus; species Asbolus verrucosus. Next base: position 6,628 of record QDEB01022097.1, on the reverse strand, counting down.
ACTTTTAAAGAATAACATTAAAGTCGTTTTCTCAACTTTCTTCGAATCTTGAATTAATGCAAAAGCAGTAAACCCATAAAGTTCTGCTGATTAATAACATATGTACCTACCTCACCAAAAATTATAAAAAATATTTTTTCATGTTTAGACGACTTATATGACAAGAAAGGAAATTCATATCAGTCCACAATTCATAATCTCAAAATTAAGACTTTTTGCGTAAACATTTTGTTTCTAGATAATGTTAAATGCTGCATTTCACTTTATGTTCATTGTTTTAATCAAATTTGCTATTTATAAAAAAAATAATTTACCAGATCCTGTCTAGTAATTTTTCCATATCTACTGTCAATTTTTGTAATGTTTAGATTGATTTTGTTTATTCTGCGACCAAAAGGAAACGGAAGTTCTACTGTTGAAAATGGAAAGCAAAAGCTAGTCTTGCAAATTTAGAGCGTACATGAAAATTGCCATTACACTAGGACAAGGACAATAAGGTAATATTAGGTTTAATAATATGAAATTATCGAATGGTTAAGTGGGTAATGGCAGATATATAGGTCATGTTAAGATAGGGCATGTACGAGAGGTGAACATTTTTTAACATTGTTGAAATCTAAAACACTTCTACAATAGTCTGTAAAACTGCAGTTGTTAAATGTTTTTTGTTTTGGTCATTCACTTACCAAGGTGGAATTGTTTCATTTAATTTTTAATTTAGCAGTTTGACGTATACTTTTCTATAACTACCGGTTGAAAATGATGATAAGTTAAACGTTGAACAGTCAATTAACCTTAAAAGTGAAAGGATATGTTTTTATAGCATTGTACACCACATTTTAGATGAAGTAATTCCACGTAACCAAGAGGTGCATACCTATAGTAGTATATTGCGCAAATTAAAATTGATTGTTGTTATTAAAAACTGACGATGTATTTATGATAAAAGTTATAATTCTGTCATTATATTAAAGACTAGGTAATTGAGAGACTTTTTTCTTCCTTTCATTGTTCATTATCTACTTCATACTGCAGTAACAAACCTTCAAAGATATATTAAAAACAGCTTATACTACACACATATTGGACTTGTCGTACATACATCTTTGTTTTATTTTAAGAGCATCATCATTATTTTCTCATCAACACCCGCTCTTGCCTTGCGTCCATCATAAACACTTTGAACTGACTTTAAAATATATTCGCTTACACCATGCTCATTAGCATATTTCAGATTTCTCAAGCTCTACTAAACCACATTTCATCTTTGCATTAATAGATTCGGCAAACCAATTGGCTCAAGTTTTAATTTCTGAATCACAGATCCCCAACTTGACATAATATCTACTTGAACATTCGAAATCTTACATTCTGAATTTTCCTAGAGCCCTTGATAAACCTATTGTATAATTTTTACGCTCCTATTTACCGCAATTTCCCTTAAAAAGTGGTGGATTACTATGACCACCACTCTGCCAGATATGTTGCCTCCACATTTCAGTATTTCACTCGTTAGTTCACCAATACCGGATTCTTCAAATCACCAGTAAAATTTCATCAGTCACAACAGTAACAATTAGAATATCAATACTGAGTCCAATCAGTCCAATTACATTTTATTAAAGAAATTAAAAATTCAAATAAAACTGAAATAAAATATATAATAAATAATATATATAATATAAAAGTTAATCATGTCTTGTTCTTCTAATTACATATGAGAATAATCTTATGAAGTTATTAAATATGATTAATCTGAAATGTCATACCATTAATAATTTAAACTCCATAAACTGCTCTAGAATCACAAAAAAAAAATGAAAAAGCAGTATACATTTCCATTAAATCATAAATCAAACAAGTAAAAATCACTCCCCATTCTTAAATTCTTAAAATATAAAAAAATCTTGCCTACAGCCTGAATATGATTAAGCGACTAAGTATTATTTGATTTTATTTTTATGTAAATAAATAATAAATTTTGAATTTGCATTTTTAATCACATGCCAATAAGAATTTCGTTAAATCTTACATCTGTATAAAAAAGAGAACAATATCTGTTATAGTTTTTAATATCTAATCTAATTTTCAAATGTTTAATAATAAACACTGTTCATGGTTGTTATGACCAAGTATCAAGCGGTGTTTAGCTTTGCAAAATAATATTTCTTAAGAGTGTCTACATGTAGTTCTGCTTTTGTGATTAACAGCGATAAGCGAGTTTACATTCTTTTTGACACCGGTCTTGTTCGAAGTGTGCCTCTATTGCTATTCTATGCTTTATTTGTAATCGTAGCAACAACAAAATACACATACATAAACACAAATATTAGCACAAATTTCAGTCATATCAACCTATACGCGTTTGAGGAAACATCACCAACTCATAACAACTCTAAACAGTGTTTATCGACCAATGAAATGAACTATTTTGTTAAAAAATTATACACGTATGTTCTTTTTCATATTTTATTTAACAATAATTTTCAGATTACAAAACATAAAATGAAAGAGGATTATTAGGCTGTTTGGGAGGGCTAAGGGTACTGAAAAATAAATTCAAAAGAAGCAAAGCTCAATTCAAGGTGAAACCAGTGGAAATAATCCGTAGAGAAAAAAATGACCCTCTTTAAATCATAAAAGAGAGATTTAGAGATGTACAACTAGACAATGGTTTCAAATTTAATAATTTTGCTCTAAATAACATAAGCTTTTCGACGTGTCATACGAATCGTACGTTTCTGAAAATTTATTGTTTAACTTCTGAAATTTTGTCAATATCCTTTTATTTTATGGTGGAGTGTTTATACGCAACTGTCGATACATAAACTCCAAGCTCAAATCAAGGGTAAGGACGTACACCGAATGTTCAAAAGTTAATTTTAAACATGAAAATTTTGAAAGGTAATGTTTAATGCAACTAGACACAAATTTATAGGATTTTTAATTCTAATTAAATTTTAAATGATCAATTTTAATCATAAAAACGGCGGAAGAAATATACAAAGTATTGTACCGAACTTTAACAATCAGAACAGAAACAATATTGAGAAGAAAGCAGCTAGAAGTAAAACTGGAATCTTATATAACTTTTAAAGTCATTCGTGCTTGAGTCAATAAACTTAGAAGCAGACATTATAGTGTTACAAATTTAGCAACATTTATCAAGTTCAATATTAAAAACACCACAGACTTGTCAAGACTTTTTGCGAAACTAGTTTCAGATTTCATCATGAACTTCTTAAAAAATAGATACAAGATTATTTCAGACTGTTGTGAATAAATTTATATTTATATTTAATAAATTTTTTCGTGTTAGCGAACTTTCTAGTGCTGGTGGTTTACGACATTTCCCTTGGATTCGCCAGTTTGACATCAGCCAGTACGTTATTTCCCAATGTTCATCTTTAAAAACCACGTAATTTAAATTTCTACGTACTGATAATGGGATTGTTACCAGATATTTTGGAAAATTTTCAAATTAAGTATGACAGCCGAAAATAATCGTTAACTAACAAGATACAATAAAGCAATTAGTCACAGTAATTATTTTTTAATCTTCCGAAAAGTGTTGGCAACCTTGAAGATTCAACCAAATCCAATCCTTTTTTCTCAACACCACTGTGAAATTTATGGTCTGCTGGAGGCCTGTGCGATTAAAATATACGAAGAAGTTAGAGATGAATAAATTTATTCATCTGAAGTGACTGGCAGAAACTGACAAACTTAATCGATCATCCGTTGCATCTTGAAATGCATTGAAAACTCGAAGGCCAGCCGATGACATTTTATATGTTTTAGAAGCAAAGCAACGAGACTTTCTAATTCGAAATACCGCGCCCATAACAGGAAATGAGTAAAGCCTATGGGTAGACACAGAAATCAATTTTTTTTTCGTGTAACAGCTGATCTTGATTTTCTAACTGCTGAGACAAATCAATGTTATGGTCGATCTCTCGAAGAATTTACACAATTTACAAATTCTCACTGGAGGTCCTGTAATCAACGATTAACAGCGCCTGTTTGTTTAAGGTCAATTTTTTTGACTGACTGTGAAAAAACATACCAAATTTTTTGTTAAGTGCGCCAGAATCAAATTTTAGCTAAAGTCCTTTTTTTATTTTCCGAGTGATTTTATTCGATTAAAATTACCCATTGTTGGTGTTTACATTATTAATTAGATACAGAGAGCAACAACGTGTAATATTATTTCCTCAATTTAATTTAATCTTTTATGGACTTTATTACGAAATTTTATATTTCGACTTTAATTATTTGTTTCCTCTTCTTAATTTGTTTATTGTTTTGGTTGTGTAGTTACAAACGAAAAAAATCAACCCGTGACTCCACGCTCTCCTTAATTATGATCAATAAATAAATAACAATTAAGTAAATGTAAAAAAATAAATTAATAAAAAATCGAAAACTTTACCTGGAAAGGGCGTATTTGATGCTCTTTTAATATAGAGGATGAAATGGTTCACTAATTGAAAAAAACTATAAACAGTCCATCCTCACATGTTTTAGCGGAGCGATCGCGGCAGCGCTAACCTTATAACGAGTCGTTGAAGACTGAAGAGAAAAGGACACCGACATTTTACCAACACTGGATACGTTATTATAGTGGTAAGTACTGGACAGTGATTCAAAAAATGTTTTGCATACAAGTACACTTTCTTAACTGTAATCGATTATGATTTACTATAAAACTTTGATAAATTTTAGGCCAAATTTGTTCATAGCTAAAGTATAAACATTATGCTTTTAGACAATTACATTACTTCCGTTTACCAATCTTGAATTGTAGTACTTAATACTAATGAAATAATTTGTTTTGGACTTGACTGTTACAGTAGAATTAAATTTCTGTGATGATAACTGTAGTGCATGAACGACCTACATTTCGTTAACTGTTGTTTATACCAATCCGAAGTAATGTCAAGCAATAATTTACTTTTCGATTTGAGATCGTGCTAAACGTTAAAACAAATATTTTTTAAATTCCATAGTTTAAGAACCACTGATTTAAAACATTCCTCTTCTCATTGGAGAGCCACTTTTAATAAATAATTATTATTGGTTTATTTCTGGCACTCTACGATCAAAAAAGAAATGTAATTCTGAGAAAATAAGATGCAGTTAATTTGCTCGAATCGGTTTTTTTTATGAAACCAATTTACTATGCAAATAGATTTTTTGTGAAAATACTCTGTAAAATTAAATAAACCCATGACCTATTGGCTGTTGATATTTAAAAAAAAATTGATGAATCACTAAAAGCAGCAAAATATTGCTCATTAATTTAACGTCAATTGAAATTACTTTTCTTAGAGAATAAAATTATTATAAATTCAGTTATATAAAAGATTCAAAGAAAAAACTGGAAATTTTTCTAATTTTATGTGGCTTTTAAAAAAAAAGTATAAAGACAATGAGAGTAATTGTTATAAAAAGTTCAGTTACGGTTTCTTACAACATGTAAGCTGACATTATGTAATAATAAGTTTATTGAAATAATATTTAATGGAAATTGCAGTTGTGGAAATATGCTGTTGACAACAGTTTTTGATATAAACAGCAAATCGTACATGTAATATTGCACAAAATCTTAGAAAGACGATTAGCCATTAACTAAATCTACTTGTATACGGTTTATTTAAATCATTAGATGTTGGTAAGGTCAAGTGGAAATAAAATTCAGGTCCTGTTAGTTGTCGCTTACTTGCCGATAAAATTTTGAAATTTCTCCATTAAAACCAATATATATGTACGTACAAAGTAAAATTTATTTACCTATATCTATATACATATTTCCAGTCTAACAACTATTCAGAGTTAAAAAGTTGTAGTTGCCCGTTATACTGATAAAAAACAAATGCTTATCCGCCTATATAATAAAACATTGTGAAAAGTGATTTATTTAAAATAATTTCACAATGAACCAAGGATTTTATTTACATATCTAATAAATTACAAGGTATGTTTTTTTACGTATTTCAGTTATTTTTATTGGTTTATAAGTACTATCTAACAAGAATATAAATTATTCTACAAAATTATAAATCCCTAGTTTCGTAGAATTCAAATTTTGTATTATTAATGACTGATTAAACACTAAACGAAACCGGAAATCAATAATTATAACTTATCAAATTATATTCATATACCTTAGGTAGTAATAAAGTAAAATATTCTAAAAAAGAGTAGTTAATTACTCTTTTCTGTATTATTACATTATGATGTTTTTGAATTTTTTTTTTTTAACATTGAAACATAAAAAGAAAATTTTGCAATTATGCTATTAAGTCGTCATTTAATCTTGAAGTGATGAAAAGCAACAAAGAGAGCAACAAAGAGAGCAATAAAATTTTTAAAAACCTCATCTATGATATTCTTCTTATCACTTTGTAGACCTCAGAATCGACAGTTGGTTCATTAATGTAAGATCTCAAATGACATTACTTTTTGAAAAATATACTAGAATATTTTACTTTTATTTATTCTCATTATGTTGTAAGCTGCATATAATTTTTTTATTTTTATTGAAATTATTCTATTTTTTTATTATTTATTTATTATTATTATTATTATTTATTTTTATTATTTATTTATTTATTTATTTATTTAT